>JASANB010000984.1:55000-106860 GCA_030248155.1 Sabatieria punctata | reverse complement strand
ACACTGTCCCTGAATCTCTCGAACGCCTGAGGCCCGAGGCGACTGGTGATGGCGCTGTTGAGCTCATGGTCTGTCATGTGAACGCCCTCCTTCATCTCTTGTTGCTCGATCCACAACTCCATCTCCGATATGAAGTTGGTCCATGACCTTGGTTCTGGACTACCGACAGGCCAGAATGGTTGGACGTCTGGAATGTTCCAGGCCCTTCTTGCTTCCCTCTGCACCGGGTTGGCTGGTCCTGGACCCTGCCGCTGCTCCTGATCAGTCATTGCCACTTTTCGTTACCACTTTTTCGAATTTGGCGCTGATCGACTGGCTGGCTGGTTGTCTTGCGCTAGTCGCCGGTTACGTGTATCGGCGTCCCAATAAACGGTACCCTTTGATTACAGCGCTGGGTCGACTTTGATCGGCGTCCCGGTCTTGCGTCGGCCCCGTTGGTGAAAACAGGCAGCAGCGATCGGCGGTTGTGACGAATGATGGCGCGATTTAGGAACAGTATCCCAGACTGAACCAGATCGCGATAAGTACTGGATACGGCGATGACACGCAGTGTCCAAACTGCACCCCGATGGCTTGGCAGTAGGTGGCAAAAATTGTAGTGACCGACAGCTGCGAATTGACTACTCCGGCGTCGCCAATGACACGGTGGGCACGAGTGGTTGTCGGCGCGTGAGTGTAGTTCGGTTTTGCTGCACGGTGCTAACAAGCCATAGAGCAGAAGGGACGGCCGTATTTTAATAACAAATAGAAAGAGTAACGAACGGCTACACGCAGAGAGGGTACAATTACACACACACACTGGCCGGTAGCGGACCAGTCTCCTAACCTGCCAGTTACAGCAGAGATGTTTTACACCAGAGGGGTGACAGCCTTGTGGACACACCGCTCTATGATAATATCACTCGCACCTAAAACGCTTAAGCAAATACGCACTCATACACGCACTCACACGACAGCAATCTGTAGGAAAACCGTAATTTTAACCGATTTCCACAACCGAATCGGCCAATTATCTGGTTGGTACGTCGGTTTAGCTAATCGGAGTTGGCCAGAACATATGTGAATGCATGCCCAGGACGTATCAAATGAATACCGCAGCTACAAGAATTGAAATGGTTGTAATCTGTAGGAAAATCGTAATTTTAACTGATTTCCACAACTGAATCGGCCGATTTTCGGGATAATACTTCGGCGTAACGAATTAAAATTGGATAGAAGAGATGCGGAAAGCATATGGAAGAAGTATGGCAGCTAGAAAACTTGAGATCGTGTCAATGTAAAGGAAAATCGTAAGTTTAGCCATTTTCACTTGGGCCTCTCGTGTACGCTCCCGTGATGTAGGGAGCTATCCAGTAGTTTCGTAATCCTTGCAGAAATTCGAATCAGCAGCAGTTACAGTACCCTCTATTCGACGCATTGACGCACTAGAAACGACAGCACTCAAATTCAAGAGTAATTTGCATAGAAGGCAAGACATCTACATGTAATTAATTGTTGCTGTCTGCAGGCAGAGAAGCGTCACAGCAGAACTTTGAAATTCGATAGAAACAACTTTTTCCAATGTAAAATTTTGTATGGAACTCAATGGTGGCACTTTTAGATCGCTCCGACTTCTGGGAAGCACGCAATTCGCGATTTCCTGAACCCTAGTTTTTTCAAAAAATCGAATTTAAAAAATGACGAAAAGTGGATTGGATATTAGATCTCCACTATATTAAGTGACTGGAATCCTGGACATACATTGTACTTTATCTGAAAGTCAAGAAGTTATCGTATATATTCGCATGAAGTCCGATCAGCAATCGAACAAAATTTGCATAGAGCGGTACATCTGGCTGGAAATAATGCAGAGCACCAAATTCAACTTGGTGCAGTGCAGTGCATGAACTGGCAAACACTCTAAATTTTATGTTTTTTAAACCATTCCATTCGTCTCATCGAGAAATTTCGTTTAAAATCATTTTCAGTCTTGGATATACACGCCAAGCAGTAGAAAAATCGAAAAAACAAAAAATCCGATTTTTTCGTAATTTCAATACTTTGCTAAACTATTCAGTACTTTACTTTAATGAATTTTAAAACTTTACTAATGTTTAATAGTATAATAATTTAGCAAAGTAGTTTACAAAATCACATAGAAACCGGCTTTCTTGTTTTTTCGACTTTTCTACCGCTTGGCGAGTATGTCAAAGGCTGAAAATGATGTTATACGACAGATTTCGATGAGACGAGTCGATTGGTATAAATAACTTTGAGTTTCGAGTGTCTGCTGGCTGCATCTGTAGCAGTTTTCTTCCAGAACTCAACTTTGTCCCGACTCCGTCACAAAAGTGGTTGGCATTTCTGACCAGGGTAACTTATCAGGCAGAATTTCTGCACGTGTGCGCATGCGCTGTAGTACTGTAAAATCTGAAAGGCACGTCGAAATCTGATCATCCAGTCAAAAGTTAGATCACAAACCAGATGACAAAATGACGCAGAAATGTCGTTTTTTTTGTATTTTTTTCCATTTTCTTACCTTCGATATGGTTGTCCCAGACTGGAAATAATTTTCAACGCAAGATTATGATGAGACGAAAAACTTAAAATTGAAAGTGTCTGCCAGCTTCAGGCACCCAGTTTAAATTGGTGCTGTGTGTTATTTTCAGATGTACCGCTCTATGCAAGTTTTTGGCCGATTTATGATCTGACTACGTACTTAAAAGGCAATCTTCTTGGCTTTAAGATGAGGTATGTCCGGGATCCCTGTCACTTAAACTAGCGGAGATCTAATATCCAATCCATTTTTCGTCATTTTTGATATTCGATTTTTTGAAAAAAGTAGCGTTCAAGAAATCGCGAATTGCGCCCTTCCCAGATGTCGGAGCGATCTGGACGTGCCACCATTCAATTCCATACAAAATTTTACATAAGGAAAGTTGCTTCTATCAAATTCAAAATTTCGTCTGTCCAAGGTGGTAACGTTTCTGCAGACAACCACAATTAAAGTTGTAGCAAGGCTAAACGCAGACGCAGCTGGGCAGGGACCGTTCTCTCCTGTCTTGTCCACATCACAGCTGTCCGCTCTGCGTATTCGTCAATGCGTCGTTGGTCTGCGGAATACTGTAAGAATTGTGCAATGCCATGTCTCGCTCAGACCGATTAGGCTTGCGGCTGGCACTGGCTGTTACCTAAAAAAGCGAGCTTGGCGGCCGTCTAGCCAAAGGCAGAGAAAATCGATACTTCTGCAGGGACAATGCTTTTATGCGTTTTTGTAAATATAATTCCCTAATTGCAGAGACTCAACAGAAGATAAACCTGCTATCACTGGTCCGCGCATTTATCCTGTCCTATATTGCACGACGTAGTGTACATGGCGTAATCTATCTGTATAAGGTTGGTTGATGTTAGAGCCAGACCTATACAAAAATAAAGCAGTGAACGTGAACACATTGACTATTGAAATATTTGAGCAGTAACTATCGAAACGGCACACTACCAATCGTAATAGGTATAGACATTTCTATATTATCGCTGGTCCAACCACTGATGTCAATTTTGAAAACTAGAAAGTAGGTTATTTCGAGAAATGGCCGACCAAGCAGGGTCAGCGCCACGTTGGGCAAAGTAATGTCCCAACTGATTTCTTGATAAGGATGCGGCATGGACTTGTCCAAATCGAGCGAATAACTCTTTCTCTCCTCGTCGTAGAATCTTTCTTTACGTTTACCACCTGGTTCTCCTCTCTTCAAAGCGCGAAGTATCAAATGCTGCATGAATGAGGCTAGTATCGCTTTTGTTTTTCTGAAAGAAGAATTTTGTGCAAAGAAGTAAAAACAAAGTAAATAAGTTTCATCGATTTGTTCTGACTTGACTCAAAGTTATCGTTCGCGCTAATCGATTTGGTTTAAACCTTTAGTATTATACTGACTGGGCACACCTGTGGTTGAAAGGGAACTAAAATTTGGGAATTTCAAAACATGACAGAATATTGACGTTTCTTCGCAATGACGATGTTGAAAAGTTTCGATTTCTAAAAACACTTCTGAACTGAACTGAACTGAACTGAACTGATACTGTAGGTACGAATTTCTCAACTATCTTGTTGTTGTGTGATGCTTTTAGAATTCACTAATTTCATTGGCCTTTGACCAATCCGGTCAGTACGTATGTTAGGTCCAAGTCCAATAACAATACCAAGTTTCTATAAATTTCACAGCTACGAATACTCTAATTACTTAAAAAATGGGAATTTCTGTAGACCACACTAATTCATAGTTTGCGGCCCAGGGGCCTCTTGTTTATTAACGGAACTTCTCTTGTTAATAAATGCCGAAAATTTGAGCCAAATCCTCTGACCGAGAAAGAAACGCTTTTGTAAATGCCAAAAACTGATGCGACATTTTTGCTCTTTAATGCAGAATATTGAATAGAGTTGGCATGTATTGCGACTTACTTGGATCCCTCATTTCTTAGCACCAGCTTCAAGGGAATTGTTTGACCAGGCAAGAAGCCAGTAGAAGGTATGGTCAATTCCAGTATAACACCTTCCGATTCAGTGGTGAAAGTTACCGGCTGAGGAGAGATGTTAATAATAATAATAATGTTTATTGCACACGTTGTTAGTAACAGAACATGTTTACGGAATGGCGACCAGGACAAAAGAGAAGCTCCAGTGCAAAGCGGTTTGCTGGCAGTGCACTTACGCAAACCGCAATCCTCGATTACTAATTGTTAATTTGTCTTTAAATAGGCCTACCGAACGAGCAGCCACCTGCTCTTCCGTTAACAGATTCCAATTGTTAACTACTCTATTTGCAAAGAAATGCTTCTTTACGTTGATACGACTACTCTGGACTTTCATCATCTGTGAATGTCCGCGCGATTTTCGCTGTTTAAGCTCAAAGAATTCACTAGGGTTCAAATCAATTAATCTATTTTTTATCTTGTAGCATAGTATTAAATCTGTTTTTACCCTTCGTTTTTCTAACGTTTCGAGTTCCAGCATTGTAATACGCTCTAAATATGGTCTCTCAGACCAGCCGCATCTATAAAATAATCTCCGCGTAAAATATCTTTGTACTTTTTCAATGGCATCAATATCCTTACAAAGATAAGGGTTCCAAATAGCTGATCCTGATTCAACTACAGGGCGAACATAAGTTTTATATGCCCTCAGTAAGATATCGCTTTGTCGTGTATGAAACACTCTAAAAATTAAGGCTGACATTTTCATAGCCTTTGCCGATATTCGCTGACAATGTTCAGAGAATTTCAAATTTTTTGAAACGTAATACCCTAAATCTTTAATCACCTGAAGTGATTGAAGATTTATGTTGTTTATAGAATACACAAAAACGTTTTTGTGTTGCCTGTTTGAGATGTAAAGGACCTGGCATTTAGGTTCCGATAGAGTTAGCTGCCACTTTCTGGACCATTCAAATACTCTTTCCAAGTCTTGTTGCAGTATCTCAGGATCGCTGATTGGATTTACTAGTGTTTTATATAGTTTAACATCATCTGCAAATAATTTAACCTTACAGCCAAGAACATTATCTACAATATCATCAATGTAAATGAGAAAAAGAATTGGACCAAGAACAGTACCCTGTGGGACAGAACTAATAACAGGTACAGGGTTTGACACAGTGGAATTTACATAGACCTTTTGAGTCCTTCCAGTTAAAAAGGATTTAATCCATTGTAAAAGATTTCCAGCTACCCCATATTGTTCCAATTTAAATAATAACTTTTGGTGCGAAACCGAGTCAAATGCTTTAGCAAAATCTAAATAAATAATATCAACATCATATCGCTTATCCAAAGAATTCGTCCAGTCGCTCAGACACTCAAGCATCTGCGAAACCGTGGACCTATTAGACCTAAACCCATGTTGAGCCCCAGATAAAGTGTTTGAGAAAAAGCCTAATAGGGCCTTCCGCACTAGTCTCTCTAAAAGTTTGCAAACGTATGATGTCAATGAAACAGGTCGATAGTTAGAAGGTAGAGAATTTAACCCTTTCTTGAATATCGGACATACCAAGGCAGTTTTCCAATCATCCGGTAATTCACTGGTTTCCAAAGATTTCTTAAACAATAAGTAAATTGGATGGGCAATTCCAGTGGCAATACGGCGTAAAAAATATGCAGGTAAGCAGTCGGGTGTTCGTGACAGTTTATTTGGTAACCTACGTAACTCCTTGAATACTTCCTGCTCATTTAACGGTATATCTTCTATTATCCCAATTGCATTTCTTTCAAAAGTAGGTAACATACCATCATCTTTTGTAAATACTGAGGAAAAATAGTTATTGAAAATTTCCACTTTTTCTTTATCATCAGCAATTTCATTTCCATCAACATTTATTAATGGTGGTATGTTAGCTTTTGCTTTGATTTTACTTTTAGCATATTTATAAAATCTACCACTATCCCCCGATTTTAGGATATCATCCTCATAATTATCGTAAAAAATATTAACCTCTTCTTTGTACTTTTTTGCAATTTGGTTATACTCAGTAAAATCTTACTGTTTCCGAGTAAATTTATTTTGAAATTAAATAACTATTAAATTGCTTGCTCAGCCTTCAGAAGAAAATAACTTGCTATTAATTTACTTGGCACCCCAATTCTGAAATTTAATTTGATACAAAATTGTTATTTGATATGAATTAAATATAAATTTGCTAAAATCAATACTCAATTCCTGAGAAAAACAGCTCAAAACCTGGGTCGAGTCAGTCCAAAATGAGTTGACCTTTCTTTAGATGGCGACAAATGGTCAACAAAATAGCATTTAATGAGTTGATGTCTTTGCTATAGGCATGAACAAGGTAATCTCTGGACTGAACTTGTTGTTTTGTAGCCAGACTTTGGTTAGTGAAGCTGCGAAACCAAGCAAATTTGTATCAAATTCATATCAAATTTATATCAAATTTCTAGGCCAATTTTAGGAAATTAAATATAATTTTAATTTGTTTGACAGCCATCGCGAGAAATTTAATTTGTTATTAAATTGCTATTTACTTGGTGATTTTGGCCAAAACAATTTAATTTTATTATTTAATTTTAATTTAATCGGAAACATTAAAAATCTCCAGTTATTTTTGCTCCTTTCCAAGAGCGTTTCTTTCTTTCCAATATTTTACGGATTTTAACTGAATAACTAGGCTTTTTGCTTGCCCCAGTACGTTTTTTCTTAGGTACATGCCTATTAATAGCCAATAAAATCGTCTCCTTAAAAACAGCCCACATCTCGTGTATTGTCTCAAGTCCGTTAAAAATATCTTCCCAGTTTATCAATTGACAAAAATCTATAATTGCCGTATGATCGGCTTTCTTGAAATTAGGAACATATTCCCCTGAAACGCGCTCAACTGATCCCCTAGATACCATACCAGACAAAGAAAAGAGTATTGCATTGTGGTCAGAAGTTGAAAATGGCAGACCAAGACTACATGAACTTAATGCTTCTTTATCCGACAAAAAGACTAAATCAAGAAAATTTCGATTTCGCGAAGGTTCTTTTACTACTTGGGAAAGACCAAGCTGGGCAAAACTTAGAAACCAAAAATATTCGTTCTGGTTATTTCTTTCTATTACCCCTGTTTCCCACTTTATCCCTGGCAGATTAAAGTCTCCTGTTAATACAAAGGTTCCTTTAAAGTCCGATGTCAGCAAAGACTCAAGTGCATCAAATAATAATAAGTCTAATTCTTTAGAGAAACTTGGAGGCCTGTATACACAGACCAAGCGAACTTTCCCTGCTTTGTTTCCAAAGTCAATTGCTACTAGTTCTAGGTCTTCAAATTTTTTCTCCAATTTAACTTGTCGTGGTCTCAAAAAACTTTTTGCAAAAATACAGACTCCCCCTCCTTTTCTGGTCAATCGATCCTTGCGGAACAAGAGAAAGTCATCATTTGAGCAAAGCATTGCATCTGTCACTTCATCGTTTGTCCAGGTTTCCGTCACACAATAACAATCATTTGGACCATAAACAGTTTCATGGGTTAGTAACAAATCTATCTCCGACAAGCTACTTTTTAGGCTGCGAGCATTAAAATTTACAACTTTGAGCTGTGACATACGTTTTTGTCCTAGTCGCCCGCACCCCTAGAAAGTAGTGTCTTTCACATCGACAACCTTTCTATTCTGAACATCGAAAAAGTAGGGGTTTCCTTGCGTGTTAACCCTAACCTGCAGACGACCAGAGCTAGCCAGTTGTTGCGTTTCAATGCGCCGATCTAACATGCTCTTCTGAACTTGGCGCTGTTTAGCGGTCATCGATGGACGGATAAAGACCTTACCCTGACCATAGCTCTTCAGCCGGGCACCGTTCTTCAGCAGCTTGTTGCGTACGGCACCTGATTTGAAGCCGACTTTCATTAGACGTGGCCTGTCGTCAGAATCGCTGCGCTTTCCCATACGGAAAAATTCGAGCACATCAGAAGACGGGTCCTCACAACCGAGCTGTTGACAGAGTTCCTCCACTTTCTCTTTCTCGTTTCGGGTTTCTTCGAGCCCCGTCACCACCAGAAAGCGAGAATGTTCTTCTTGAATTTGCATTTTTTCCATCGTCTGTCCGACGACCTGCTCAACAATCTGCGGCAACAGAGTCTTGAACAGTTCAAGAAAGGTGTCCTTGAGTGCTGCGAACGATTCTCCGGCACCAGAAGTAGACTTGAGGTGCTCAACCTCAGCACGCAAATCAGAATTCTCCTCGCGAAGAGCCACCAACTCTTGTTTGGTTGATGAGAGTTCAGATCGAAGCAACGACAATTCTGCTCTAAGAGCAGACAGTTCAGTACTGCTGTCATCCATTGCCCTCCTCTTGGGGTCAGAATCTGTTTGCGGAGAAGACCGGGGAGCTTTTACTTTCTCTGCCATAAACCAAAAGGCCAAAATACACACGTCAAAAATGTTGGGCACCAAGTTGAGATCGAGCAATCCGGTAACATAAAACCGACTGTCAAAGGTGATATTCGATTTCCATCCACTTCTTACAATCGTAGATTTGACGGTATAACGGACAGAACACTTTCTGTGAAAAAAGTCGCTGGCAGCATTAGCAGGAACGTCGACCTTGAAGTCAAACAAATGCGTTCCCTCCACCAAATAGCCTTTTCTGCTCTCCTCCTCCTGCCATAAAAGGCAACAACACTCCAGGTATACTTCTTTGCCAATATAGGGAATATATTTGTTCCGATTTTGCCGATGCTTAGTCTCTTCCCATTCGGTCAAACTTTGTCCGTCGATGTTGAGCTCAATTCGTTTCACTTTGAGCGGCTGAACCAGTTCCACAACCACTTGTCCGATTAGTTTCTCCCCGGCCAATAGATGACTATTTTCGTAGACGATGTCGAATCGTTTCAATTTACTAGACGACATTTTACACGCACACTCTCAACACTCCCACCGCCTATAGCGCTGTGGAGAATAAAAATAGGCAGACTGGCGCCGGGCTCGCAGCACCAAAGAACGGAAAATCGATATTTCAGCTCGGCGAGCGTTTAAACAGTGTTGTGGCGTGTGGGGGAATTATTTGCGGATTTTTGCAAAATTTGGGGGAACTCTTGGGAGAATTTTGTGATCAGTAAATTTTCAGTTTATTAGTCTGAATTTCGACTATTGTACGTGCAGATGTTTGCAAGCTTAGTCAAAGAAAATTGTCTCAAAGGGACAGTATTGATTGGAAACACGTACAAAGCGTTGATAGTAGTGCGCGTGGGAGCGCTATTATTAGAAGGGCGCTACTATTAGAGCGTGCGCGTTTATTAGAACTTTTACGGTATCTCGTGTTCTTGGTTTTGATAGGGTAGGGTATTCTAGTCCGATAATCGACCTAGCTCGCCCTTTATTTAGATAAACCTTCAACCTGCAAAGCGGCCGTCCATAAACGACGTTGTTCCAGAGAGGGGAGGGGGGTCGGCTGAAATGCGACGATAGACGACGCACCAGGAGGGGGAGGGGGTTACCAAAAAACGACGTCACTTTTTTCGGAATTTTGGGATACTTGGATTGGATTATTTTCGATTTATGCACCATTCTGTCAAACGTTTCTCCATACAGAAAAGCTTCCCCGAGTGGTTGTAGGGATTTATTCAATTGATTGCGCAGTATGGTAACAAGAAAACGTTACAGTACTGTATGTACTGCCCTTTTATCGGGGGGGGGGATAAATCGAAAACGACGTCGCCGTAGGGGGAGGGGGTCCCCAAGAAACGACGCAAGACGATTTTGGGGGCAGGGGGGTCCGAAAAATCGCGATTTCGGAACGACGTCGTTTATGGACGGCCCCAAAGCCCCGCCCAAGGCACAAAAAAGCACGTGTTTAATGATCATAGCCCTGAGGTGACGAAAGATGCTAAATAATTGATTATTTCTCACCAGTCTAATACACCCACCCAGTGCCTAACAGATTAGTCGGGCCAGGGCCATCGCAAGATTACTCCAGACCAACGAGTTGTTTCTGTTTGCCATCCTCTTACATAGATGTAGCCTAACGATGAGCTTTGCTAATCAATCCGATTCATGGTGGCTATTCCTTCGACTAGACAAAGATCATTTCGAAGTGCTCCTGCTTGGCACGCAATTTATTATATTTCTGGTTTGTGTTGTGTTTGGTGTTATGGTTGTTTCTAAACTCTACAAAACCCATCAACGTCCTAGGTCTGCCAGTTCCTATGGACTCGATTTGTAATCAAATGAAAGAGTTGTGTGATATCAGAATTACTTTTTATATTGAGAGTTCATTGCCATTTTAAATTATTGTGCTACGATATAATAATAATAATATTTATTTTGATAGATGGACAAAGAACAAAGGAAATTTGTGAAATTAGTACATACAGTTAGAGTGCGAACTGGTATTGAGTATTGGGTATTGGGGTGTTTTGCAGGTATTGGGTATTGGGTATTGGGGTTTTTACCCCCCAATACCCAATCCTAACTGGGACAGGTAAAAATAGAGGAAAATCGATGTTGACCTGAAATATTTATCTGAAAAAATCGAAAGAGTTGATCGATGATTCGATTTAGGAAGCTGTTTTCGCGTTAAATCAACTAAACGTTAGTAGAATTTCCTAAAGTGTACGCTTTTCTAAGCGCTACATCAGTAATTGATATCTCTGTTCTTATCTAAAATAATAATGGTGACATTTCTAATGTCATCATATTGTACCAGTACCGTACCCAATGGCTATTGCGGTGGTGCACACAAATTCCAGCCGAGTTAGGAAAAAAATTCGCCGGAAATATGAAACACCACTGAATTATGAAATATTAACTACCAAAACTGTTAATTTCTGATAATTTTACGCCCAAAATGGCTTCTAAATGCTTTCTGAAAAGGTAGTTTTTCAAAATTTTCTCACCCTGCTTGGCCAGTGGCCCAAGCAGGACTCTTAAAAATTTTAATCGCAGTGCCAATAAATTTTGTGGGCACAACTGGAATGTATCTGTCCACTGATATGTAATTTTTGGCCCAGCTACGCAAGTATTGGGTATTGAGGTATTGGGGGTCTCAGGTATTGGTATTGGGTATTGGGGTATTGGGGTTTTCAGGTATTGTTCGCACTCTACATACAGTAGATTAGAACTGGAGTTTCACAATTCTTTATTCTATAGTTTCAACCGGATCCGAGGCTGCAAGTCCTAGGCCAGGGGTAGCGCGGACGCCATGAGTGAGGATTTGGACGGCCGTAGATTAGACAACCCAAGCTCCTGCAGCCTGTAGTCCTTGGTTTTTTGGTGGTTGTCTTCTGAATATTTCGGTTCTTAGTAATGCATACATTAGGTACTTTTTGCAATTTCTCGTGACGCAAATGCAGGCGCACTTGAACTAAAACTGAAAACTTACAACACCTGATCAGAAGCAGCAACAATTAGATTTTCCAAAATCAAACAAACTACAAACAACGCAACCAACCACATATCAACCCTACTATATACACTTTACTGCATTTACTTTATTACTAGACATACTAGTTTTACCTTTGCCGCCTCAGTGAACCTTTCACCAGTTCCTGAACTTTTGTAAACAAAACTTTTACTACATCGACCTTGATCTACTGTCGGAAAGTTCTAGGTTTCAAAATCAAGTCTCAAGACCATTTTTTTAAAATGACTCAAGTCTCAAGTCCAAGTCATCTTCAAAAATTCTTCTGTTCTAGCTCTGGCTTAAATTGAGACTCCATTCAATTACCAGTTGTCTGACTAATGGATCGTCCTGACATTCCAGAACATAAATTTAGGAACTACTTGTACAGTACATTTCCTAATGTTTCTGGGGAGTACCGTTATTGTCATATGACATAAGAATTCTTTGATCCCTCTTTATATAATTAACATCTAAAGATGCAAAGTTTACATCTTTGCCTGATACTGTCTGATTTCAATAAAGCTATTTGCCATGGAAAAATTAGGGCCGAAATTGCATCTTCCTCACTCAAGCTCAAGGATGTCTCTGCAAACTAATTTTACGCCGAGACCGACAGTCCAACTATCACAATTGTTAGTCAAAATTGAAGTCAGAATTGGTCGCAAGCACTCAAAGACTATGGAGCTACAATACCGTAATTCCACGGTTTCTGCTGGTGAAATCTTACAAGGTGAAGTGGTACTAAACGCCCACAAACTAAACTATTCCAATATATGCCGAATATCTGTCTGGATTTCTGGAAGTAGTGGCATCCTGCTTTACAAGTACCAGGGCGCACATAGCAGTGGAAAGTTCGAGAACAAAGAAACTTATCTGGACTCACGAATTGTGTTGTGGCAAATCGAGACTACCAATCGATCATTTGAAAAGCCACACCAAAACCGATTTCCATTTGCATTCGAAATCCCCGCTAATGCACCTTCTTCATTCAAATACCGTCGCCCCGGCTTCTGCGACATCAGTGTCTCCTACTTTTGTCAATGCACAGTCGAAATGGTGCGCAAACAATCAACCAGTGCACCTGCTGAAACGGTTCCATTCTGTGTGCTGGGTAAACTGGACTTAAACGACCATCCTGACGCTCGTTTGCCCGTGAACAAAGCCAGAATCGGCGCTGACGATCTCTATCTCAAGATATCTCTTCCAAGAAAAGGTTACCTACCTGGAGAAGAAGTTGAGCTGAAAGCAGTGATAAAAAACAAGGGTCAGAGGTCAGTTGGCGAAACAAGCGGTCGGTCGGTCGGTCGGTCGGTCGGTCGGTCGGTCGGTCGGTCGGTCGGTCGGTCGGTCGGTCGGTCGGTCGGTCGGTCGGTCGGTCGGTCGGTCGGTGGGGTCGGTTGGGGTCGGGTCGGGTCGGGTCGGGTCGGGTCGGGTCGGGTCGGGTCGGGTCGGGTCGGGTCGGGTCGGGTCGGGTCGGGTCGGGTCGGGTCGGGTCGGGTCGGGTCGGGTCGGGTCGGGTCGGGTCGGGTCGGGTCGGGTCGGGTCGGGTCGGGTCGGGTCGGGTCGGTCGGTCGGTCGGTCGGTCGGTCGGTCGGTCGGTCGGTCGGTCGGTCGGTCGTAACCTATGCCTTGTTTTAGAAAAGTCAAAAGTCTAAACGTCAGTCTGGAGCAAGAGCTTCTTTTGTGCGCTCAGACGCACAAAGAGCGCAATTCGTTCGGCACCTGCAAACAACGAGAACAGTGCAAGTACTTTGAAATAAACGACATCAAAGTCAAGAAATACAACAGTTTGGGACTGGAGAGCTCGGCTCAGCCGGTTCGACAGGAATTCTGCTTCGATATTCAGCTGCCCGACACAGTTCCGACCTTCATTAACTCAGCGCTCTTTCAGTTGAACTACAAACTACGATTCAAGCTGAATGTCGCTGCTGGGTGGTCGAAGCCTAATCAGGATTTGGAGGGAACCATTCCTGTAATCCTGGGAACTATTCCGTTTGAGAATCTATTGAGACAGGAAAAATTTCCCAAGTAATGCAGAATACTCTCCCCTTGACAGTGTTTCTTACTGAATAACTCTTAAAACCATTATCTTACCGAAACAGGAGCCCTTTGCTTCGATCCTAGGCCTAGACCCCCAGGGACAGCCTAGAAACACATCTGTAATCTTTTTTCGGTTGTTCTGGTATAATAATTGCCCCGGCTGACAAAAACGTAATACAAATTGCCGTAAAATTTCTAATAATAGTTTTTCGTCATTGTTTTTGGGGACGCTAGCATTGGAGGGTGCGCGTTTAATATTTCAATGCTGCATTGGCCATCTCAAGTATCCTCATTTTCTGAAAATGCAGGGTATATTTGTATTTAACACAAGCAATCTTTATGTGAGTTTTAGTCTGACTATGTTTGCAAGCTTAATCAAAGAAAGCTGTCTCAAAGGGACAGTATTCTACATTGAAAACACGTACAAAGCGTTAGTAGTGCGTGTGGCAGAGCGATTATTAGAGCGTGCGCGTTTATATTTTCGGGGCTGTCCGTAAAGGGCGCTAGTATTGGAGCGTGCGCTTATATTAGAAGTTTCACGGTATTCATGTTCTTTCTCTAGACGTTAAGGTATTTGTGCCGAATTCAATCATTTAGGGCTTGTAATTACTGTACACTGCATGTAGATTGTATTCATTTCTGCATTATTTATATTTGTATGTCTTACTTACTTCTTTAAGGCGGATTTAATCTTCTGCCCCCCTCGGGTGGTACTGGAACTTTTTAAATCGGTGCAAGGCACTTTGCCAGTCTAGCAAAGTCTAACTGATTGAGTGGTTGGCCTGGCAGCGATTTAGATAATTCCAGTGCCACCCTAGTGGCAGAACTTTAACCCTTTTCCGAAGACAGAAACTTTCCACTACTTGCGCCGATTAGTGTTTTGAGTGTGTACATTTTTGGCCATTTTTTTGTTCCAAAACGGCCACCGTCCTTGGGCTTTTACGAATATTGTCATGTTTATGCTTAATTGATAGCTAATCGTCATATCTACCCATATGCCCGTGGGCAGACATATCTGTCGGAGGACTGGAATTAGGTATGGGCGACCATTTTTAATAATTCGCGGTGCGACAACGAAAATATGCTAAAAGGGCCGATAGCATGACCGCATAGGACAATTCAGGCAAAAAACCGCATTCGATTTCATTAAAAATTAGAAAAATGCGATTTAATGACAGCCGCCTGCGAAGGACTTTTCTATGGCGCACTTGGTACCATTTTTATTGTGGGCAATATATTTGAATAACTCGCGCTACAAGAAAAAGTTTATGCTAAAACGGCGATAGCATGACCGGATGCGATAAATTACGCAAAAAACAGCACTTGATTTCATGAAGGATTAGAGAAATTCGTGTTAAAAACAGTTTTTGTGTGAGCCGCGCAGTTTAGTTAGCATTTGGTCGCACGTTTGAACTGGGACTGATTTTCTGTGGCGCGATTTACGAAGATGCAACCCACTTGATTGTTTAGAATCTACTAGAAGGCCGTGAATATCCGTAACACAGCTAAATTAATGCGAAAAAGTATGATTGCAAGCGTTGCACAAAATAAAATACTGAAATGGGAAAATTTTAGGTTTACAGAAATTTCAACAGCGTTTGTGGGGTTAACGACAAACAGCAGAGAGCCAATTCTTGTATCATTCGAAAGCCTGAAGTCTACTGTACTCAGAACCGATTGAAACCCTTTCGCCAAATTCATCGTTTTATCACAACAATCAGGAACACGAAAAAAATCCACGAAAAAGCCGATTTTCAGTAGTTAAGAAAGCTTCCAATTTGTGGGGACCGCGTCAAACTGCGTTAAGAAAATGAGTGGTGCTATATAGGTAACAAGTTACGCTGATTTCAAATCCGATTGAAACCAATATAAATAAACTCTCCTTTCAACACAAAATGGACGTTGAAAAACGACGAATTCAGTTTTTTGAGAAAAAAATGCCCTTTACCGGCTGAATTATGGTTCAAAATGCATCTTATTCGATAGCTCGTACTCTGTTTCATATATGTACATCACTTCCTACCATCAATAACAGAACATAAAAAAGAATTTGCGCTTGAAGTTGCGAAAACCGTTTTCAGACCATATTTTGCTCGTATTTTTGTATTTTCTAAATTGCCCATCCCTACTGGAATGCTACGATTGTTTTAGTAAGGGGTAGTCGAAATCGCGCATTTACATTCTTTACATTTTTATTAATTTGTTGTTCAAGAATCTCTAAAAGTAAGTGCATCATATGCAATATATGCATCTAAGGTAGGCCTACTCACAAAGTAAAATTGGTAGCTATCTTTTAAAAGATGACTGAGAAAACTTCTTTGTTCTATTTTTTTTCATAGTGATGATTTTCGTTTAAAAAGGGCCACCGTCCTTGGGCTTGGACGAATATTGTTATCTTTATGCTTAATCGATAGCTAATCGTCATATCTACCCATATGCCCGTGGGCAGACATCTGTCGGCGGACTCGAATGCTACCATTGTCTTAGTAAGTGGGGTTCCGGAGGAAATCGGCCGATAATCGATGAAGTAAGGCGATATGATGAGCGCGTAATCTGAGATAGCATGCAGTGGATGTACTGGTGCATAAAACAATAATGTACAAGTCAAAAGTAGTTGTTTGATACCGGATTTGGTCATATTTGTTTAAGATTTACAATTTGGGTGCGAACGTTTTACAGGATTTGTTCCGAGACCAAAAACACGTATCTAAGGTAAAGCTGAATAGAGCATGCAGTAATTAGATGTTGATGTGTAAAATAATAATCAGGAGATCGTCAGCAGTCGTTTGATACCACATTCGAGTCGCGTCTTGGCCATGGGTAGTTTACGCTATCCCGTCTGTCACGGCGGCCCCGGCACCCGTGGAAGCGGTGTGTTTGTGGGTTCGAAACCTGTCGAGGCGATGGGAAGTAGTCGACACAAAGCCCAACCCAGGCCATCGAAAGTCAGCAATGGCAAGTAGATAAATGGGAACCAAACCTTAGCTGTCTTGCACACACCGACAGCAAAAGGGGAGGGTTGTTGTTAAGGAGGCTGCCGGACCTTGTGTCTCTTCCTGCTCTATAGCAGTTGGCTACTCCTAGTCCGAAAGGACAAAAAGTTGCAACAACAACAACAACAACAACATTCAGTCGTATGTATGCAAAATTTGAAATTCGAGTGATCTCCCCAACTTAGTGTAAACAAAGCAAATAAAAAAGTGTTATAAACGTCAGCACCTCGTGGACGACTGACTAAGCTAGCAAAGAAATAACATGTTTATTGCTTTGGCGGAAAAATCGATTTCAGCTACTCTAAAAGCGACTGAGGAACGAGCTCTGGCATTAGCTAGCTAGTCCAGTCGGCTGAGCGCTAGATAGATAGATGGATGGCTAGTACTAAAGTAAAAACTTTTCGCATCAATTACACCAAAGCCACTCTACTTGCCGGTGAGAAGCTATCGGGCCAGGTGATTCTGGATCTAAGCGAACCTCTAAAAGCGGAGAGTATTAATCTGCTAATCTTTGGACGCACCGAAAGCCTCTGGTACGAGAGCAATGGGGATGATAAAATAAAATACACCAGTCAAGATATCTACATCAATTCGAACACTGTTCTTTGGCAGGAAGCAGCCGTCGAATCGGGGCTGATTCGCGAAGGAGTTCATCGGTTCTCCTTCTCCATTGATATCCCAACAAATGCCGCCTCGAGCTACCAGCATAGAAAAGTGACAGTCGGATATTATTCGGAGTGCAAAATCAGACGGTACGGCATGTGGAAGAGCTCTGTAAAGGCCACTGCTCCTTTCTATGTTGTCACCAAACTTGATCTCAACCGACCGGAGCTCGGCCTGCTCCCGGTTGCTAAAGTTTACAGGGAAAGAGATGTCATAACGGGAATGAAGTTGGAAGTCACCATGCCCAGAACTGGCTTCCTGCCGGGAGAACGCGTACAACTGAAAGCGGTCATAAGGAACGAGAGTTCATAGTGAGTTTTGTTAAGTTAAGAAGCAATTTGCAATTTTTAGCCCAACTGAGCAACCATTTGGTATTGGAGTATTTATTTAGAGGTGTTCGCCGATATCGGGGCGTATTTCTTATATTCGTACTCTGATAACTCTAATACCAGTATAGATAAATAATGTCCCTTCGCTTTCTTATTTCTTTCACTCAAATGTTGCGTTCTCATTCAGTTCTTTATCGATTTGGCTAAAATTTTCCGCGAAAATTAACAAGACGACTGGCGAGTTAGGTGCGAAAGAACATTCCATCTAGTGCTGCTTTTATTACCCGGAAGTAAGATCAGGGCGGTGCACGTAAATCCTAATTTTTCTAATAATTTAAAGAGTACGGCTTTGAACTTTGCCAATGGGTTTAACGCACAGAGCGGGTGCACAGCACAGTAGCTCAAAGGGCACTAATAGCGGAATTTCAAAACCATGGTAGAATATACTCCATACTCAAGGAAATCTGCACCTTCTGAATCAAAGTACTGAATTAGTTGTGAATCAACACAGATTTTTTAGGAGGTGGTTCGACAAATGAATGAACCTGGTTTTTAAACTCTATTCCACATCATAGAAACCTTCAACACGGTTTTTCTGGAATTAGAAAAGAAAATCTTCAGAATCGTCATTTGACTGGCTTTTACGAAGAAAAGTCACGACAGTTTGTGACATTTGGGATACAGGGCTGCTCCTCAGTTTATTGTACCTAATAGCAACACCAGTCATTCCTGCAAATTTCAAAAGCATGCTCATTGAATTTGGAAAAATTAGAATTTCTCTCAACTCCCATACTAACCTGACCGAATCTAAGTTTTTCAGCCGAGTAAAGGCGCTGGATACCACACTCGTTCAATGCCTGCTAATTCGCGCGCAAAAGCGCGGAAAAACTTACAAAGATTACCACGAAAAATACTACGAAGAAAAGCTGGCCAATTTTCCCAACGAACTAGAAAAGTCTGCCCCTCATCGGTATCAAGAGATCAACTTTGACATCAAACTACCCGGCGTCGTACCAACACTGATGACCTGTGCTATCCTGGAAATCAAATATTTGCTGCGATTCAAACTGGACATTTGTGGCTGGGGCAGCGAGCCACTCAAGTTGTTGGTGCCACTTGTGTTAGGGAGCATCCCGTTAAAAGGATGCCCTGGGGGCTTGCAATTTCCTGCCATAGATACTTGTTTTTTGGAGCGACCCTGGGATTGAGTTTGTATTGTACCGTCGATCGTGTGTATATTTATGAATGTACGTATGTAAAACCGTCCAATATTTAGTGTAGAAGGTAAACTTGTCTTGTTTATATTATTGATTGTACATACTCTGTACAGCAGTTGAAGCAATAGGTACTGCGTGTGCGTTGCTGTATACTGCCATGTATCTGACCGGTTAGCCAGTTTGCCCAATCTCGTATTCTGCACGCACGGGATGGCCACGCGACGCGGTACTTCCTGCAAAAGATGCAAAGCGACGCAGCGCAGCATTGGCCCAACGAGAAGGGCAGACGAGGGTCGAACACGTATGTCAACCACTATGCCGCCTGCTAACATCACTTCTCACTGTTGCGTACCCGAAAAAAGTGTTCATCCTCGATCATGGTAGTTAGCTTTTCTGCATGAACTATCATGCATGCATGAACTATCTGTAAAGTTCGTCTTCAGTTCTGGATGTCTGCAGGATTGCTTTGGAATTGTGCAAAAGATCTCGGCGACATTTGACGGCTATGCACACTAATACATTATGCAATGATTGAGCATTACGACATGTTGTAGTTGAACGGAGTTAGCCGCTCATCAGAGTGGTGAAGCAAGATCGGTAAGGTGAGACAAGAGGGCAGGTCTACGATGCGCAATTATGTAGTACCGGAAATTTTATGTTTGGATCTGTAAGGCAAGGGAGGCAGTGCTGCGAGGAGGAGGCGTGGGTAGCTTGTTTTGTATGCAGATTTAACATGTACAATGCTGATAGGAAACCATAGGCCTTTTTGTGTGTTCTGAACCAGCGAGTAAACAGCTTTTCCAAATGTGCAGTTCTTGAGTGAAATCATCGCCTGAACCAGTGATTAAACGGCTTTTCCAAACGTGCAGTTCTTCAGTCAAATCTCGGTCTGAACCACGAGTGAACAGCTTCGGTGGGGCCGTCCATAAACTATGAGTTCAAGAATTCCAAATCTTGTTTCCAAAAATCCGCCAACCCCTCCCGACGTTTTCAGCACAACCCCCTAAAAACTATGACGTTTTTGGCTGATCCCCCTCTCCGACTAAACTTGGTACTGTGTCTACTGTTGTTTGTGTATACACATACACATTTACCATACACAAAAATACACATTATTTTTTCAATGTGTACACACACACACATACCCCTAAATAACATACCGTTTGTTTGGCTGTCGTGAAGTTTACGCACTTCACGACAGCCAAAAAAAAATCACGACTTCGTTATCTTCACGACAGCCAAATTTTCCAGCTTTTTTGCTTTTAGAAAGTTCGGACTCCTTAATCGGAGAACCCCCTATCCTGAGGCAGCCAAACCCTGACCCTACCTACCACACCGGACAGGAATTCAACCCAAATTTACTTCACGACTGAAGCCACTATAGTGGTGGGTAGGTTGCAAGGGGATACACATACACATTTAATATTCCGATACACATTACCATACACAAACACTACTCGAAATGTGTATTTTTGTGTATGTGTATTTGATCAGCAAAAGTCGATAGAATTTGGAACAGATTCGAAAAATTCGATGTTTTTGCTGCAGTAATATACGGTAGATATCCTGATAAAGCTTTCAAATGGCCTAAGCAACTCGATTTCAAAGCTATCCAAGGTTTAAAGCAACAGACATTGAGAGATTTGATTTTCTTAGCATTTCTGGCTCAAAATCACCAAAAAATTTGAATTTTCAGTACAATACACATACACAAATATACACAAAAATACACATTGTTTTGTTGAATGTGTATACACAAATTACCATACACATTTGAAGGTAAACGTGTATCCACTTAAACATACACATACAAAAACGGAAAATCCAATACCAAACAACGGTAACTGTGTCTGACATTGAAAACTGTACATACAGTAAAATTTATATTGTACTGTAGAAGCTATGAACAAGAAACGTTTTGACTGTCGTCAACTACCATTTTGGCAGTTGACTTGAACTGGGTTAAGTTTTCCTTGTAATACAAAGCTGCGGACAAAATATTCTTAGGCCCCATATCATACATGTAACAGGTCATCCGCCGATGGGGGAGGGGGGTGGGGGGGGGGGGGGGGTCTGGCGCCGGCCGGGGGGGGGGGTCTGAGCCAAAATTTTGGGGGAGCGGGGTGGGCACTAAAAAACGCTCAAAAATCGAAAAAATCGCAATTTTTCGGCTAAAAATTGCCAAAAATCGCTAATTTCGGCTGAAATACAGCTAAAAAGTGCTCTTTTGCAGGCGATTTTGGCAATTTTTGTGTGTTAAATTGTAAAAAATTGCAAAAATTTGCACGAAAATTTACTTGCCAGAAAAATCGGAGGGGGGGGTCGGTGAAATCGTCTCGGGGGGGGCATCCGGGGGGGGGGGGGCTGGCCGATTTCGGGTGGGGGGCAGACCCCCCCAGACCCCCCTGTTACATGTATGCCCCATATATCACTAAACCAACTGATTCTCTCTTATCCGCAAAATGAACACAATAACGCTTTGTATTACTACATACTGCATATCCACTAGATCCGACATTCATTTAGAAGTCCCGGATTTAGAGTAAAATCTTCTTTCAAAATACAGTATAGATCAAAAAAAATGTCCCATCGCTTTTTCGGCCTTCACTCAAACGTTTCGTTCTCAGTCACTTCTTTACCGATTTGGCTCAAATCTTCAGCAAAAATTAACAACATGGTTGGCTAAACATTCTGCAAGTGTGGTGCCAAAATTCCGACTCATACTGGTTTTATGACCCGAAAACTAGGAATGAGGGTGGTCCACGCAAATTTAATTTTTTTCGGTAATACAAGGAGTATAGTCCTGAAACTTGCAGGAATGATTGGTGTTGCTATTGGGCATAACATACTAAGCGGGCAGCCCTGTAGCTCAAAGGGCACTAAAATGGGGGAATTTCAAAAACATGACGAAATATGACTTTTCTTCGTAAAACCGGCAAAATGACGATTCTAAAGATTTTCAATTTTCAAAAAACGCTGCAGGGATGGTTACTATGGTGTGGAACAGAGCTTAAATATCAGGTTCATTTATTTGTCGAACTTCCTGCTACAATCTATGTTGATTAACAACAGATTCAGTGCTTTGATTCTAGAAGGTGCAGATTTCTTAACTATGGGATTTTCACTCATGTTTTTGAAATTCCCCCATTTTAGTGCCCTTTGAGGTACAGGGCTGCCCGCTTAGTATGTTATGCCCAATAGCAACACCAATCATTCCTGCAAGTTTCAGGACTGTACTCCTTGTATTACCGAAAAAAAAATAAATTTGCGTGGACCACCCTCATTCCTAGTTTTCGGGTCATAAAACCAGTATGAGTCGGAATTTTGGCACTAAACTTGCAGAATATTTAGCCAACCATGTTGTTAATTTTTGCTGAAAATTTGAGCCAAATCGGTAAAGAAGTGACTGAGAACGAAACGTTTGAGTGAAGGCCGAAAAAGCGATGGGACATTTTTTTTTATCTATACTGTATTATGTGTGAACCATAATTCTTTCTTTAGAATGGTCTGATACCACAAAAATCTTCTGACTGCATGTAATCTAATGCTGATCCACGGTGAGCGATGTTTGTAATCACGACAGTCCACTGATACGCTCTACAGGATGCTATTATGCAGTGCAGTGCATTGAAACCCTCTAATAACAGGTCCAGGTGTTCTCACTTCTCCGAAAGCACGGTGGAAGCAAAGCAAACAAACCAGCTCATTCCCCCTATCCCAAAAGTGAACACAATAAGCAACAGAATACGGACCAAAGAAATGCATAGAAATCACATGAAAAGTTGTCGGTTATATACCCGCAAAAAGGCCGTCGAGGTTTCCCTTATACTCATACTCACTTTCAATACAATCATTATCCGACAAAAAAACGTAGAAATCAACCTAAGCCGCTAAACATGTGAAACAAAACAAATTGTTATGAAATACAATGATCTTCCAACAAAGAAACGCGCAGAAAACAACACGAATTTAAACTTAAACCGCACACGCAAACAAACGCATTTTGCACAAAAACCACCAGGAAGAAAATCACTCCTGCCACAAACAAAATTAATTTGCATAAAGGAAAGTCGCGCAAAGAAATCTCAACGCCTAAAGCAAAAAAAAAAATAAAAAAACAAAGAAAAACTCAAGGGCGCTCACCAGTGCTAACGTGACAAATCCCTAAGCGCCCTCGAGCTTTTCTTTGTTTTTTGTATTTTTTTTGCTTTAGTGGAGTAGTTTGCAAAGTAGTGTTGTTATGACTACTAGTCAAAGTCAAAGTCATAGTTAATACTTTTGTGATATCGCAGTCAAACGGACAGGTAGTCAAAGTCAAAGTTTGACTACCTTGACCATCATAAATACGTAGTCAAATGAAGACCAGATAGTCAAACGGTTTGACTATGACTACATTTTGTTAAAAGCAACAGGGTTTTCACTTGCATTTTACCGATTTTTTGCTGTTCGCAACAAAATATTTTGCAAACTTGTTACGTTTCAAAGAACATTAGAACACCAAGACAAACAACCTCTTTTCAAAAAATTTTGCAAGCATGATGCAAGCTTTTCTGTGAGGGAGGGTAAGAATATGATATACTGTACGAACAGTAAAATACCTTTCTAAAAACGTTTTGCGCAGCAAAGAAGAACATGAGATGAGAGAACTCAAGAATTCTCTTGGTTTATTATGCAAATGCCGTGCCGTTCTCTCGTATCGAAAATTTTGACAGAAAAAACAATTATGCACCGATGCGCGCGCATCAGGGATGTGAGGTGTGTTTTTTCCGTATTTTTTCCGAAAAAAAAAACGGTTTTTTTCCTACGGCTCAGAAAAAAACATAAATCGCGGAAAAAACTCAAGCTAAATATAGCTAATTTATCACATTTTTCAATTAAAAATGGACTTTTACGATGTATGTATAATAGGCCATACTGACTCAAAACTGTTATAAAAACAACAGAAAAGACTAAATTTGGCATGCTCAAACAACAACGTTAACTGCTGTAAGAAAATTTGCATATTCTGTTTCTTGATGGAGCCTGTCAAGGGCTGTTTCAAGCCTGTTTCGTGATTTATATCTATGTAAAACGAGTATTTCTATCCTGAAAAGACTCAGGAAGTCGCTGGAAAGCGTTAGCAATGATAAAACCAGACTAGGATACTCTGGACTTGGGCTGGAGTTTTTTCCGCGATTTAGGAAAAAACCGGGAAAAAACTAAAAGAAACAGGTCGAGGTTTTATCGGGAAAATATCCGTCCCTGATGCGCATACTGTACATGGGCCGGAAAAATCCGGAGGGGTGTGGAGGTGTTCTGGGGGCCCCCCAAACGTCCAAAGACGCCTAAAAACATACATGGGCCGCGGGGGGGGTAAGGGGGGTATACCCCCTCGGTCGGCCATACCCCCCCTCGGCCGGCCATACCAACCCCTCGGCCACCCACCCACCCCTCCTCCCGGAGGGAGGAAGATTTCGCTTATTTAAGGCAAAATAGGCGTTTTTTGGCCTTTTTTCGGGGGGACCCCCACCCCCCGAGGTCTCAACCCCCCTACCCCCCCTCCGGAATTTTCCGGCCCATGTATGCCTAAAAAGCGAAAATTTTCTCGTCTCGGAGGGGGTGGGGGAGGGATAGCGAGCGGCCGAGGGAGTATTGGCCGGCGCGGGGGAGGGGTATATCCCCTTACCTCCCGCAGAACATGCGCTCATTTTTGCGGCTAATTATACAATTAATTTCGAAGTAAAGGTTTTACAGATGCAATCACAGCCATTTCAGGTGACTGAACCTAACAAATCGCCGAAAATGTCGATTTAGCTATGTTTCAAAAAGTAGTCAAAGTAGTCAAACCAGTGATCGTAGTAGTCAAATGGTTTGACTACAATATAGTCAAATTTGACTACTCTGGTATTGTACTCAAACGGGCGGTAGTCATAGTCATAGTCAAACGGAAATTTTGGTATTGTAACAACACTATTGCAAAGTGATGACTAGGCGTTGAGATTTCTTTGCGCGACTTTCCTTTATGCAAATTAGTTTTGTTTGTGGCAGGAGTGATTTTCTTTCTGGTGGTTTTTGTGGAAAAGGCGGTTGTTTGCGTGTGCGGTTTAAGTTTAAATTCGTGTTGTTTTCTGCGCGTTTCTTTGTTGGAAGATCATCGTATTTCATAACAATTTGTTTCACATGTTTAGCGACTTAGGTTGATTTCTACGTCTTTTTTGTCGGATAATGATTGTATTGAAAGTGAGTATGATGAGTATGAGGGAAAACTTGACGGCCTTTTTGCGGGTATATAACCCACAACTTTTCACGTGATTAGAAGTTTTCCGGTATTCATGTTCTTTCTCTAGACGTCAAGGTATTTATGCCTAATTCAATCATTTAGCGCTTGTAATTACTGTCACTGCATGTAGATTATATTCACTTCTGCATTATTATATTTGTATGTATTACTTCTCTAAGGCGGATTTAATCTTCTGCTCCCCCTCCCCGGATGTTACTGGAACTTTTTAAATCGGTGCAAGGCAGTTTGCCAGTCGAACAAAGGCTAATTGATTGAGTGGTTGGCCTGGCAGAGATTTAGAAAATTCCAGAACATTAACCCTTTTACGAAGCCAGGAACTTGCCGATACGTTCAAAACCCGGTCTTTTCCAAAAGGTTAAGAGTCAGTGTCTGATTCGATCGAGTCTTGGTATTCAGACCCAAAATTGAAAGTTTGGCATAGAGGGCTGTAAGTTGGCACATTAATACTACTTGATGAGTTATTCAACTGCTGCTGAGGGATTCCCAATTCGACGCTCCACGCTCGAGATATAAGCCCGCGAAAATCGGCTTGCTAACTATGGGACGAAAATTTCCAACTTGAATTTCTTTCTTACTGACAAGGGTTGGGACTTAAAAATTAGGGCTTTTAGGTAACTTTTCGAGTAGATTAAGAATCTTTAGTCCAAAATTGTTTTCGATGAAAAAAAATTATTTTTTCGCCCCCCTTTGGAGCCTCCCAGCTCGACTGGAACCCCCCTAGATGCATTTTTTTATTTTAGAATTTCGTAGCGCTATTCAAGACCTACATTTTGGTATAAAATATTCAAGATTTGAGAGGTAGGCTTTTGAGAAAATTACTTTGAATGTCCAAAACCTGAAAAAATCGCCAACTTTCAGTGTGCTCGGAAATGTCGCAAACGATTCCTAGCCTTTAAATCGTAACTGAGACCTAAAAATTAGGGCTTTTAGCTAACTTTTCGAGTAGATTAAGAATTTTCAGTCCAAAATTGTTTTCAATGAAAAAATTTTTTCGCCCCCCTTTGGAGCCCCCAGCTCGACTGGAACCCCGCTAGATGCATTTTTTTATTTTAGAATTTCGTAGCGCTATTCAAGACCTACATTTTGGTATAAAATATTCAAGATTTGAGAGGTAGGTTTTCGAGAAAATTGACTTTGAATGTACAAAAACCTGCTTTTTTGTCTCTATTGTCTGGCGATTTTGTTCATTCAAAGTCAATTTTCTCGAAAACCTACCTCTCAAATCTTGGATATTTTATACCAAAATGTAGGTCTTGAATAGCGCTACGAAATTCTAAAATAAAAAAATGCGTCTAGAGGGGTTCCAGTCGAGCTGGGGGGCTCCAAAGGGGGACGAAAAAAGTTTTTTCATCGAAAACTTTTTGGACTAAAGATTCTTAATCTACTCGAAAAGTTACCTAAAAGCCCCAATTTTTAAGTCCCAACCCTTGTCAGTAAGAAAGAAATTCAAGTTGGAAATTTTCGTCCCATAGTTAAGCAAGCCGATTTTCGCGGGCTTATATCTCGATCGTGGAGCGTCGAATTGGGAATTTCTCAGCAGCAGTTGAATAACTCATCAAGTAGTATTAGTGTGCCAACTTACAGCCCTCTACGCCAAACTTTCAATTTTGGCTCTGAATAGGGCAAAGGGCCAAGACTCGATCGATTCAGACACTGACTCTTAAATATGCCTATCAGGCAAGTTCTTTGTAAGAAAGAAAATAAAAAGTGACGTGATAAACGTCAGCACCTCGCGGACTACTGGCTAAGCTGGCAAAGCAATAACATGTTTATTGCTTTGGCGGAAAAATCGATTTCAGCTACTCTAAAAGCGACTGAGGAACGAGCTCTGGCAGTAGCTAGCCCAGTCGGCTGAGCGCTAGATAGATAGATGTCTAGTACTAAAGTAAAAACTTTTCGCATCAACTACACCAAAACCACTCTACTTGCCGGCGAGAAGCTATCGGGCCAGGTGATTCTGGATCTAAGCAAACCTCTAAAAGCGGAGAGTATTAATCTGCTAATCTTTGGACGTACCGAAAGCCTCTGGTACGAGAACACTGACGATGAAAAAATAAAATACACCAGTCAAGAGATCTACGTCAATTCGGACACTCTTCTTTGGCCGGAAGCAGGCGGCGAATCGGGGCTGATTAGTGAAGGAGTTAATCGGTTCTCCTTCTCCATTGATATCCCCACAAATGCCGCCTCGAGCTACCAGCATAGGAAAGTGTCGGTCAAATATTATTCGGAGTGCAAAATCAGACGGCACGGCATGTTGAAGGGCTCTATAAGGACCACTGCTCCTTTCTATGTTGTCACCAAACTTGATCTCAACCAACCGGATCTCCCGGTTGCCAACGTTTACGGGGAAAAAGATATCATAACCGGAATGAAGCTAGAAGTTACCTTGCCCAGAACTGGCTTCCTGCCGGGAGAACACATACAACTGAAAGCTGTTATAAGGAACGAAACTTCATGGTGAGTTTTGTTAAATTAAAAAGTAATTTGTAACTATTTTTAACCCAACTGAGGAGGTGCCGTTCGATATCAGGGCGTATTTGAGACAGCAGTTTGCCTTTTTGTTTTAGATTGCCAAATTTGGTCTTTTCTGTTCCTTTTCTAACAATTTTGAATCAGTCTGGCCTATTAAACATCGCAGAAGCTCATTTTTTAACTGAAAAGCTATTTTTAACTTGACTTTGTTCCGCGATTTTTGTTTTTTCCGACTCTTAGGAAAAAACACTGGAATAAAACGCTCCTCCCTCACATCCCTGTTTACAACCCCATACTAACCTGACCGAATCTAAGTTTTTCAGCCGAGTAAAGGCGCTGGATACCACACTCGTTCAATGCCTGCTAATTCGCGCGCAAAAGCGCGGAAAAACTTCCAAAGATTACGAGGAAAGGTCCTTCGAAGAAAAGCTGGCCAATTTTCCCAACGAACTCGAAAAGTCTGCCCCTCATCGGTATCAAGAGATCAACTTTGACATCAAACTACCCGGCGTCGTACCAACACTGATGACCTGTCCAATCCTGGAAATCAAATATTTGCTGCGATTCAAACTGGACATCTGTGACTGGGCCGACGAATCACTCAAGTTGTTGATGCCACTTGTGTTAGGGAGCATCCCGCTAAAAGGATGCCCTGGGGACTTGCAATTTCCTGCCATAGATAGATAGTTTGGCGCTGGGATTGAGTTTGTACAGTCGATCGTGTGTTTATTTATCTCTTAGACGCAGAATTTTTTGCGTGCCTGGCCATAGGGACATGCAATGCGTGCCTAAAAAATGGTAATCACGCAAAATGTGTTCTTTAAAATCACTGAAATATTCAAAAAGACGTGACTGGCCAATCACGCGTTGTATGCAGCACTGTGCATTGTCTGACAAAAAAGCGTGCGTGACCAATCACTTTTTTAGCACTTTTGTTTTCCAATCACATTTATGGTAAAAACAGCCGTACGCAAACCGTCATCCAAATGGAGTAGCTTCTGCTAGTAAGGGTTACGAATGTACAATGTATGTAAAACCGTGCCAATATTTGGTGTAGAAGTTAAACTTGTCTTGTTTGTATTATTGATTGTACAGCAGTTGAAGCAATAGGAATTTGTGTGTGCGTTGCTGTATACTGCCATGTATATGACCGTTCAGAAAAAAATGAGAACAGCTGAAAAATTGTTGTACAAAAATCTAAAGAGTTTCTCTGAAAATGTTTAGATCACAAGACCCATACACATAAGCTGGGCTGGTGACTGTACAAAAACCAACGAAAATTCCATGAACATGAACGGTTCTACTTATTTATAGAAAGTTTGACAATAAGTCGTTACTTTGCGTGCCATTTTTGGAGATTCGTCCTATTTACGGTGGTTTACGACGAAAATACTATGAAAATATTTAAAATTAGCCTGACAGTGTCCATGTTGGAAGTTGGCTGGCTAGAGGGGACTCATTAGGTTGTACACAAAAAGTTGGTATCCTGGTGATGCTGATGTCGAACCAAACCCAGTGGTGGAGCTACAAGAACTATCGAATTGATAGCGCCCATTTACTACTGTTGTTTGGTATTGGATGTTCCGTTTGTGTATGTGTATGGGTATGTGCATACACATTTACCTTCAAATGTGTATGGTAATTTGTGTATACACATTCAACAAAACAATGTGTATTTTTGTGTATATTTGTGTATGTGTATTGTACTGAAAATGCAAATTTTTTGGTCGATTTTCAGTCAGAAATGCTAGGAAAATCAAATCTCTCAGTGTCTGCTGCTTGAAACCTTGGATAGGTTTGAAATCGAGTTACTTAGGCCATTTGAAGGCTTTATGAGGATATCTACTGTTTATTACTGCAGAAAAAACATCGAAGTTTTACGTTTCTGTTCGAAATTTTATTGACTTTTGCTGATCAAATACACATACACAAAAATACACATTCTGAGTACTTTTTGTGTATGGTAATGTGTATCGTAATTTTCAATGTGTATGTGTATGTGTTTGTGTACACACATTGAAAAAAAACAATGTGTATTTTTGTGTATGGTAAATGTGTATGTGTATACACAAACAACAGTACCGTTTAACTTGAAGGAGTCTTTCTCGTCTTACTTAACCTGCTCTTGGTGGCCACAATCGTTTGGCAGAAAAGTTTGTTGCGCAAGAAAGAGTACATGCCTGGCCACTCCAGATTTGATCTTTGGTCTGTCGTTGTTCGGCCAAGCCCCCCATCACTTGCACAGTATGGTGACAGGCTTGTCAGCGAAGCCATTCACCCGCCAATCCTATCTCAGCTCACCGCACATCAGCTTGATGAGGCTCGGAAGTACAGCACAGTTCTGTATGTTTCTGGAGCAAAGCCTGGAGCGGATTTTAGCTGTGTCTGAACCGCTCAGGTACTGCAGTACAGGTTAGGCAGTCAGCATGCAAAAAGAGCAATCTCTGTTGTGTTCACTTTGGCTAGTTTACATACTGCTCTACAGTTCTGCTTAAACTGGGGATCGGTTGAGCTGATGTGTGACAGACATTGTGTAATGTTGGATACGGCTGTTCACGGTCTGCCCAAACTGTTTCTGCTAGCTTTAGATGTAGGTTTACTGGGTTGTATTGTAGCTTGATGGGCTACAGTGTAGTCTTTGTAGTCTATGCCTATAAGCAGTGGACAAAAGTAGGACAAGAAAAACTGAGCAGGAAGCAAAAAAGCAAAATAGCTTTACAACAAAAGCTCACTGTTAGTGTTGGTATAACTGTTGGCGTGACAGTTTCGTTGCTTATAGCCCCGATGTTGATGGTGCGTATCATGAATAGTCTGTCGATGAAACCGAACTATAAAGCCGTAAAACAGATGTTGGGTATTCGCGCCGGAGCCAACCCTTTGTTTAACTGGTTCATTTATGCTAAACGACATAAGGAAGTTAGGGTGGGACTGAGTAAAATGCTGAGAAGGCAACAGTTGCCGAATGATCTGAGAAGTTATAAGGACTAGAATATTACAGACTGTCCAGAAACCGGGATTTACAGATTTACTTCTAGCTTTACTTTGTGAAGATGGATCTTTTAGGTTTCGACTTCATCTGAAAGAGTTGTCCAGGACTTGGTATAAAATTTCCATTCCGAATTTGAAGTAAAAGACATGATACAGTCAGGCACTTAACGCCGTTTATGGTACCGACACCATATAAGGTGCCGGTACCATATATGGTACCGGTACCGAGGGTAGTGGTACCATATATGGTACCGGCACCATATATGGTACCGTCACCATATATGGTACGGGTACCATATATGGTACCACCACGTTATACGTTCGGGGCCTGTGGTGGCACCATATATGGTGACGGTACCATATATGGTACCACCACTCCACTTATTCGAAGAGGTACCATATTTAGTGCCGGTACCATATATGGTACCACCACGCTCGGGTACTGTGGTGGTACCATATATGGTACCGGCACCATATATGGTGCCCCTACCTTCGAGCACTGTGGTGGTACCATATATGGTACCGGCACCATAATGGTACCCCTACCTTCGAGCACTGTGGTGGTACCATATATGGTACCGGCACCATATATGGTACTCCTACCTTCTTGAGGCCAATTTCGCACTTTCGCCACGTTTTTGGAGATGTTTTCTTTTCGATTCCAACTCACAACCCTGCGATCTTTTCCGGCGCTCAACCAACTTCCCAACCCTTCTCTGAACTTTGTAGTTTATGGTTGGCCTCTTACATTGTCTTACGAAAAAAACAGATTCGGCTGATCGAATGCATGCACCCACCACCCATGCCCATGCCTAACTTTTTCACCTTTCTTTCATTTAAAATTCGGGTTCTTAAAATACTCTTCAGCCACTTTTGGCGCTGTAACTATTTTGCAACCCCTATAGGCTGTTTGTCTCACGGTAATAATATGATATGAGATATGGTCATATTATATTTCATATTATTTCAAGGCCTCAAAATAATATGCTTATTACAGGAAATATGACGTACCAATATTATTTTCGAAAAGTCATATTCATATTCGCTAAATAATATGAATTTGTAAATCGAACAATAACCAGACAAGCTTTTTTTGGAGCGAGCAGCCTTCTTATTCGTCTAGACAGGCTGGTAGCGCCTGATGGACTTACTTTTGACTTCTACATTATTGTTTCACACATCAGCCCATTCAATTACTGCATGCTATCTCAGATTTGGGAAAGTATCATATTGCGGTTGACTGACTTGTCTTTCTGGCTGAAAATAGCTACAGTCCACCGAAAAGTACCAGCGCTAAACGCCATGCTTGATTTATTGGCAGTGCGTGCGTTGTGTTAATGAAGAATCAATACCTAGGTAAACGGCCGGACATCCAGCAATCAATCAAAAACGCTGAATCAAAGGGCAGGGTAGCCCCTTTTTGTCCGCCTCTCTTTCCACCTGCGATCAGCTGGCCTGCTAAGTGTAGTTAAACCTGTCTCCGTGTGGGACAGGCAGGGCAGTGGTCAGACAATGGCCACTGTCTTAATTACGTACACTAGTGGAGCAATCTGGCGGCCTTATTTGACACACGGGTGGGCAAATTGTTTACGTGCTAGCTACGTATGTTCAAAGTTAGATGATATTTGAATAGATTAGTTCAATATTTTAGCCACAACCTTTTATATCTTAGCCACAAACGTTTTATATTTTAGCCACAACGTTTTATATTTTACCCACAAACTTTTATATTTTAACCACAACCTTTTATATTTTAGCCACAAACTTTAATATTTTAGCCACAACGTTTTATATTTTAGCCACAAACTTTTAGCGTTTAGCCACGGTATTGGTCGGTTATGTGTCCCCTTAATCGGCCGGCCGGCTCGCGGCCGCCGGTCAGGGAGAGGTGGCTATTCTTAATTGACTTCCGGGTTGGCCGCTTGCACGCCCCTACATTGGCCCTATGACATGGCATGAAAGGTAAACGCCAAAGGCAAGGTCAGTCCCAGTGACATTAACAAAGAATGCTCTGCTTATTGCAGCTAATTGCCTAATAGTTTTTGTCTGGGCAGGTCGTTTCCGGTTCTTGCTGCAAGATCGTTTCCGGTGAACCGTTTTAAAGGGCAGGAACTTTCAGATGTTGTCAGTTGAACAGCTAAGTCATCTCTTGAACGCCGACTGTGTCGTTTCGGCCGAGATACTTAGAACCACTAAACTGTATCTGCTGTGTATCGTCTCGGCCAGGGCAGGGGTCAGACAATGGACACTGTCTTAATTACGTACACTAGTGGAGCAATCTGGCGGCATTATTTCACACACGGGCGGGCAAATTGTTTACGTGCTTAGCTACGTATGTTCAAAGTTAGATGATATCTAAATAGATTAGTTCAATATTTTAGCCACAACCTTTTATATCTTAGCCAGAAACTTTTATATTTTAACCACAACCTTTTATATTTTAGCCACAACCTTGTATATCTTAGCCAGAAACTTTTATAGTTTATACTAAAATATACAGGGTGTCTCAAAAAAAATGATCACATTTCGTTTTACTGCCATTTCCGTAAATTTTGACCAAATAGGCTGAAATTTGAACCATAGGTGCCAAAAGTCTTGCAATTTTATGTGTTAAAGTTTGGTGCACTAGACTTGACTCATTCCCGAGAAATTTCAAAAAAAGTGAAATTTAGTAATTTCAATAGTGAAAGCCGGTCACCGAAAAAATGATCACATTTCTTTTTACTGCCATTTCCGCAAATTTTGACCAAATAGGCTGAAATTTGGACCATAGGTGGCACAATTCGGGGAATTTTATGTGTTAAAGTTTGGTGCACTAGGCTTGACTCATTCCTGAGAAATTTCAAAAAAGTGAAATTTGGTAATTTCAATAGTGAAAGCCGGTCACGAAAAATGGAAACATTTCCTTTCCTGTATCTTTTCTAATTTTTGTCAGAATTGGATGAAATTTGGAGTGTAAACGCAGAAGTTCAGGGTAATTCGTGTGTAAAAAGTTGACGCATGAACTCCAACGCTATCGTTAGAGCTTAGGCGATAATGTAATGTAACGTTTTTTCGGTGACCGGCTTTTGGTATTGAAATTACCAAATTTCACTTTTTTTGAAATTTCTCGAGAATTGGTCAGGCCTAGTGCACCAAATTTTAACACATAAAATTGCCCGAGTTTGGGCACATATGGTCCAAATTTCAGCCTATTTGGTCAAAATTTGCGGAAATCGCAGTGAAAAGAAATATGATCATTTTTTCGGTGACCGGCTTTCACTATTGATTTAACAAATTTCACTTTTTTTGAAATTTCTCGGGAATGAGTCAAGCCTAGTGCACCAAACTTTAACACATAAAATTGCAAGACCTTTGGGGCACCTATGGTTCAAATTTCAGCCTATTTGGTCAAAATTTGCGGAAATGGCAGTAAAACGAAATGTGATCATTTTTTTTGAGACACCCTGTAGTATACTAATTTTTGGAAGCCCCAACATCTGGGGCAAATTGACCAAAAAGCCAATTTAAGCTGCGACTTGAGAGCTGTTTAGCTTGTAGTCCCTTGTTGACAAACAGCTGGAGTCAACTCTCTACTTCAAGCGGCTGAGGAGGATGAAAGAAGTCTAGAGGCATGGACGAAAGGCTAGAATTTCTAGCTACCTTGTATCCCTATTAATAATAAGCAAACGCAGGTCCAAACCAACAGGCAATTGCTAAATCCAGGTCCAAACCGGCCAATGTTCTACTGACTCATCCTACTGTCTTCTTTTATATTTCCTATTCACTCTTAAACGTCGGAGCGCAGTGCCGGTATGCAAGCGACGCATCGGCCAAATATCAAATATAATATCATATCATATTATTTGCGAGCCGCACTCATATTTTAATAATATGACTGCGAAAAATATGATTATGATATGGATTTGTAGAATATGGGGGGTGGCCATATCTGGCCACCCCGTGAGACAAACAGGGCGAAGGACCAAGACTCGATCGGTTCAGAGACTGACTCTTAAAACATGACAAAATCACTCTGTGCTGAGCTGACTGTGACTATCTTTAAACTGTAACAGTAGCCGACTCAGCGGTTTATTTTTGGCCGACGACAAACCAATCGATCGGCCAGGATGCGCTCTAGTAGATGACAGCAAAAGCTGAAAGATCCGTCTGTTCAAACTAAAGCTCCAAGTAAATTCAGTTTGTTTTGGAAAACCAGTAGCATCTCCCCGTTGTTGTGAAACAGTTCATACATGTATGTAACGGGGGGTCCAGGGGTCTGCCCCCACCCGACTTGGGCCAGACCACCAGATCGAGATCCAGACGATTTTCTCACCACCTACGATTTTTCTGGCAGGTAATTTTCAGCGCAAATTTTTGCGGTTTTTTAGAATTTCAGACGAATCGTCTGTAAAACAGCACTTTTAGCTGTATTTAAGCCCAAATTAGTGATTGTTTAGTCGAAAAACTGCGACTTTGTGCCCAACCCCCTAGAATTTGGTCTCAGACCCCCAACCGAACCCACTCCCCCTTCGGCGGATGACCTGTTACATGTATCAAACAGTAGCTGCTTTTTCGTGTAATAGCTTCATGTAAACAAAACGGTCTTGTGTGCTGTGTGTTGAACTGAAATGTCGTCGTTTCTGTGCCAGCGTTCACGTCGAACAACAAAGCGTTACAGTAACTATAAATCAGTTCTGATCTTCTTTCTCCGACGTTCTATTCTTCCAAGCATCGGCAGCGCGTCTCGAGCTTTTGAGGCGTTTGCTCGGCTCAAAAGCAGAGGTGGGCTGCACCTGTACGTTGAGCTTGCCGCAGGTGACTCGTCTGATAATTCTGTGTCGCAATTTGCGCAGAAATATCGTATAGACCATCGGATCCACGGTGAACATGACGAAACGCATCAGCTCCGATAACAAATCGATAACCGAACCGCGTAAGGAGGGCAGAAAGTAGAGAGAACGGTAGAAAACCGAGTAGGTGAACCAAACGGAGGCCACCGTTGAGAACTGGATCAAAACACGCAATTCTCGCTTCATTTGCGACTGCGACAGCGAGTTGTTGCTGCTGGTCGAGTTCCTGAACACTGTTTGCTTAAGCTTCACTGTCCATTCAGACACATAATTTGGAGCCTTTCACTTAAGTACTGTTATTTTACTAGTGGATTTTTAATTAATGTACTATTTACTAAATTTGCTGCAAGTTCTGCCGGTCAATTTAATTTTTACCTTTGTTTTACTACCAAGTGGCCCTGATTTTACTAATTTTTGTTTTACTAATAATTTTAATAATTTTACTACTATTTTACTACTCACAAATATATTTTGCATCGAAGATTTTGCGACTAATTTACACTGCTCGAAATAGTTGCTAGATTTGATCATGATACAAAGTTCTCCAGAACTGTAGACACAAAAATGTGTGAAATTTTACTGACAAAAGTCGACCCACACACTTTATATTTAAGATTTTAGCTTGAATTCACCAAAAACTAGCAAAATAGTAGTAAAATTTCCATTTTACTATTGACAGCCTTTCTTTTGTAATTTGACCTTTCTAGCTTGGTGTATAGCCACCCCAATGCAGTGTGGTGCACTTTTTATCTAGGTAACTAGGTAACTAGGTATACCTAGTATTACCTAGTTAATATTCGGGAAAAGTACCTAGATTTACTTTACCTAGTTGCCGGTTACTCTATTTTACCTAGTTTTAAATCCACGTAACTAGGTACTTCTAGGTAGAACAAGTTTACCTAGTTTGATATTTTCAGTTTTACGTGGCTTTTTCAGTCAGCAAACCTTCAAATTTTCGGCTTTGCCACAATTACAGTGGCCCAGAGAATGAATTTCTGACTTATTTGATCAATGAAATACAAATATTTGCTTGAAATCTGTCAAATTTCGTAAATTTTAACTCCACGAACTTCATCATTGTTCTATTGAACCAAAAATAATATTTTGACTTGATTTCGAGCGTTTTAGGTTTACCTAGTATTACCTAGTTTTTCTGGGCTTTACCTAGTATTACTTTACCTAGTTTCTTATCTGAGAACTTTACCTAGTATTACTTTACCTAGTTTTTTAGGTGACAACTTTACCTAGTATTACTTTACCTAGTTTCAAATTTTCAAAATGCACCACACTGCCCCAATGCCCCCTACATTGTATTGTAGTACATGTATGGTTTGGAGTTACCCCCTAGCTAGAAAGGCCTAGGGATGGGCACGAAAATTAAATCCGTTTGAATTTCGTATTCGTTAAATCAATATTTGCCCATCTTAATTTTCGTATTCGTTAGTCGATACGAAAATCAAAATGCCTAATTCGTATTCGTACGAGTACGAAAATTAATTTTCGTTACGACGATACGAGTTAATTTTGCTCCACAAAAATTAATTTTCGTATTTTCACGGTAAGTTACAGACTGCAAATAGGGACCCATTTTAGGCCTTTCAGAATTAAAATAAAGCCTTAAATATCAGTTGTGAATGCACAAATTGTGTACAGCACGATTTTTCGCTAACGCTAGCTTGTTTTGATCGTTGTATTTGTAAGGCAATCCTTCTTCATGCCGACATTGAACATACATAGGTACATTGCGATTGCAGATACTACCTTACCTATGTAGTATGAGCTTCGAACCAGGAGATTGTCCCTAAGTGGACAGTCAAGCGTTGTGTGTGTAAAATACTGACTCAAGAAAGTGTGTATGGTTGGAGTAAACAGTGACAGTACTTGCACCAAGATGAACAAGTTCCCTGGGTTAACTAAGTTTAAAATGCTTTCTATAATACTTGTTACAGTGAAAATGCTTTTGTATGTTTAGAATCCATTCAATTGCTAATAATTCAGCTGATTTATTGCTAGCATACGTGAAACGTAAATTAAAATTCGTAACGAAAATTAATTTTCGTATTAGCTGTATTTAATTTTCGTATTCGTTTAATTTTCGTTTCCATATTTCTCTAATTTTCGTATTCGTATTCGATACGAAATTTAAAAATCCCCGATTTAATCCCTAGAAAGGCCAAACCACTTCAACCCCTGAGACAGTTTAGGGACTCTCAACTATGGTTGGATGATATCGGATTTTTGGGATGCATATGATATTGCATATGAATATATGCATGCAATCTCTAGTGCATATTAATATTGCATATATCATATGCATGCAAAAAAGAGATATGTACATATTTTTTGCATATTTGCATATTTTATCATGGCGGCTTGAAATCGATAACTGTACGATTTCCAAGAATTTTCGAGTTTGGTTGGAATGTCTATGCAATCTTTAGCATTTATTAGGCATACCTATTTTACAGATACAGACCTCATCTGGAAAAACAAGATTAGAAACACAGTTTGGCATGAAAGACCAGCTCATTTCGTAATTTTTAGATAAAAATGGTTAACATTGCACATTATTGGCTAAATTACTGTTTGCACGTTCAAATTTGTTCTCTCTAATGTGGTATACCTAATCGTTTGTAGTCCTGTCCTAGTTTTGCAAACTAAAACATCAGCGTTTGAAAAATCTCAGTTGAGATTTGGATTCATTCGTTGAGTTTAAAGTCTCAAGCCATTCATCTCCATTCTGTAAGTGGAAAGAGAACCTTTGATCTCTGTAAAGTACAGATTTACAGTATAAACTGGCTCAAGCGATTTTTTATTTCAGATTTTTTATTTTTAGTTTGATGAAAAAATTATCAAAAACGTGGCAACTATCCTAAACACAGAAATCCAGTCTGTTTGGCTGTTATGGAATGTTAATTGTCTCACCTTAGTTTGAACAATTGTGCTAAAAACTCCAGACATTCATGCAGCAATGAGGTGCTTGCAGAAATTCGCAAATTCGCTAAACAAACTCATTCATTTTTGCTCAGCTCAAAATCAGAAATCGGCGAAACTAGACCGCTTTAAAATTTGTACTTTTTGGATGAGTACTTTATGGATTTCTCCGCGCCAAATAGATAAATAAAACAACTATTTGAATAGTTTAACGTTCTTCCGAACATAAGTATACAGCACGAAAAGTCAGCGACACCTTTCACAAAAAATATGCAAACTAAAAATATGCAAAATTTTGATATCAGGGTCAATTTGCATATGACTATTGCATATTGGAATTTTGCATGCATATGATATTGCATATGCATATATGCATGCCAAAAACCATGCATATATGCATTGTTTGATATTGCATATTGCATATATGCGTCCAACCGTACTCTCAACCCAAAAATTCAAGTACAAGTAGTGGCTCAAGTATTAAGAAACTGACTCTACTGTTGTTTGGTATTGGATTTTCCGTTTGTGTATGTGTATGTGTATGTGTATGTGTATACACATTTACCTTCAAATGTGTATGGTATTTTGTGTATACACATTCAACAAAACAATGTGTATTTTTGTGTATATTTGTGTATGTGTATTGTACTGAAAATGCAAATTTTTTGGTAGATTTTAAGTCATAAATGCTAGGGAAATCAAATCTCTCAATGTCTGCTGCTTGAAAAAACCTTGGATATCTTTGAAATCGAGTTACTTAGGCCATTTGAAGGCTTTATGAGGATATCTACTGTTTATTACTGCAGCAATAACATAGAAATTTTACGTTTCTGTTCGAACTTTTATCTACTTTTGCTGATCAAATACACATACACAAAAATACACATTTTGAGTACTGTTTGTGTATGGTAATGTGTATCGGAATTTTCAATGTGTATGTGTATGTGTATGTGTATACACATTGAAAAAACAATGTGTATTTTTGTGTATGGTAAATGTGTATGTGTATACACAAACAACAGTAACTGACTCAGAAATCACAAATTTTTTCGGGGTTTGCATTTCGGTTTCAAAATCTGTGAAACGCCTGGAAAAAGCGTTTTTAGGTCTTGCAGACAGTAAAATAAATTAACGGTTTCACCTATTTAAAAACTCACCTCGTCTGTTTCATTCCAACGAACGCACCGGTGTAGCAAAAGAAGATGATCGGGTAGGCAATCGCATCATTGATTGTAGTAACGAATTTCCGCCACGGCGCGCCGTAGCCTACATAGGTCCACTTGTGCGTGGTGGGATGAAAATACAGTTGACAACACTCGAATAGACACATAAGACCGTGACAACTACCGTACAGTACACAGAGCGTACTGTACACTCTACTGTAGCTGTTTCTGAACAGCTTTTCAGCCTGCGTTCGAGAAATAGCCAGTACTGAAAAAAAGTATTTTAAAATTGTTTGTAAAAAAGCAGAAAACGCTGCTTTACCGATAAATCGATTAATAGCCATAGTGACCTGAAGCGCAAACTGACTATAAATGGCCACTACCACCAAGGCTCCAGGTAGGTTGGTCAAAATTGGCAGGCCCTGTGGAATGCTACGACCGGTCAAGGTTACCAGGCAATTGAATGCTGTTTTCGTGGCGAGACCCAACAAGTTCATCAGACACTGCAGTCTCATTATTTGAAATGTAGCGTAGGTGAGATCGCAGTAAGGGAGACTGACGAACACGACTGAATTGAGAGAAATGCCAAACAACCCTAAACTACCGTATGATAGGGCTTTTGGTACTGAGGCTTGGCCGTGGTTTACTGTGATGTTGAACATGGTTTGACAACAATTAGGCAACTACGCTAAGAACGTTCTATGTACAGTACTTACGTAGGTAAAAAGCTCTAAGGAGACGGTTAGAACCGGTGTTATCGCAAACTCAGGAGAGTCAATTACAGACTCGTAAGATGAGAGGACAAAGTTGCAGCTTGGCTATGACCTTTGAATTTACGCCGCTAATTTCCACTTCGGAGGATGAATAAAATGAATGGTCTAGGTTCGATCCGATCCGATCCGATTTGCTGGGGGCCTTACAGCCTACGATCAGACTCGTGGTCCATTTCGCTACCCCCATGATTCTTCATCTCGGACGTTGCCCTTCTTTCACTGCCAGCCACTCCTAGCCATGCTGCTGGGTGCCGGTCACCAGGAGGGCGGCCGGCATGTTGATGTCATGATTCTGACAGCTCCCGACGGCCGCCGGTGCCATATGCCCATATGTCAGAGGACTCCCAGCATGGTTGGTCTATCAGACAGCTTCTGACATCGTAGATCTTCTTCTCCAACGCGGCATGCTTTGTGGAGCGGCTTCGGTGCAACGGAAGATCAGATCCAATCGGTTCCCATTTTACCTACTCGCTGTCACCAGCTTTCGGTGGCCTGGGTGGAGCTTTGTGCCATCGACCAACTCTTTGCGGCAAGAAACTTGCCGCGCCGAGAGGATGAGCGCACGACGTCGCGCTTAGTGGCTATGCGGCCTAAATCACTACACCAACTGTGCCGGCACGGTCTAGGTTATGCATAAACACTATACTAGTGATGTAAAAAATTAATTTAATTGTAATTGAAATTCGCATAATTGGCCCGTTTTTAATTTCAATTCAATTAATTTAATTTAATTGAAATTCAAAAGTTGGGCCATAATTTAATTGTAATTTAATTGAAATTCGCCTGGAATTTCAATTATATTTTCAATTATTTGCTGGGGTGAATGTAAGAAAATGCGTAAATATTAACGATGACGGCGCTAATGACTTCAAACAAAAATCTATTTAAGGTTTGTCACCTCTTTATACTGACCTCACTTTGTTTGGTAACATTTTATACTCCGCTTTTTATTTCGTAGTTCATAAAACAGTCAGGCACTTAACGCCGTTTATACCTTATGTGGTGTCGGTACCATATATGGTACCAGTACCTAGGGTAGTGGTACCATATATGGTACCGTACCATGGACATATGGTACCACCACAGGCCTCCAAACGTGGGGGTGCCATATATGGTGCCGGTACCATATCTATGTAGTACCACCACAGTCGCCTAACTTGGGGGCACCATATATGGTACCGGTACCTAGGGTAGTGGTAGCATATGGTACCGTACGGTGTACGTATGGTACCACCACGGGCCCCCAAATTTGGGGGCACCATACAGTATATGGTACCACCGGTACCTTATAATGGTGTCGGTACAATAAACGTCGTTAAGTGCCTGACTGTAAAAGTCACAACAGTGATTTGTTGGTGTATGGTGAGTTTTGGCGAAGGTACCTAGGAAGTGATGTTGCTCAAAAATGCTGAAAACCTTTACATTAAGCACTGAAAATAATGAAATATCTGTAAATTTACCCCAGAATGTCATTTTATGCGTTTTTAAAGGTTAAAATTTTCTTGCCTGTTTGGATAACAGGCTAACCAGGTGTCTGTAAGCTTTTACATGGACATTTTTCGAAGTCCTGGGTCACTGTTATACTGTCTTTTAACAGAAAAATACAACAATTTTCAAAAAAATTGAAAAAATAATTGAAAAAAAATGCATAATTGAAATTTTCTGAGGTTCCATAATTTAATTGAAAATATAATTGTAATTGGAAATAATGGAAAACTATTTCAATTAATTTAATTTAATTTAATTGAAATTAAAAATGGAGCCAATAATTTAATTGTAATTGAATTGAAATTCAAACTCCATAATTTTACATCACTACACTATACTAATGTCACTGTTTTCTGAGCACATGACATCGTTAGAGTGATTACAAAGCTCCATGCATTACATTGAACGACTTGTAGAATATGGCACGCCGGTTTTCCGCTCGAAAAACTGCAAACAGTTGACTTTAAACTCGGTCATTGTCGCGGTTAACTTGTCAAGTTCACTGCCTATTTACGGGCGGGTTTGTCTTGTTTTACATGCCGTTTGCGTGTACTAACACCTGCCTCTAATCCGGTCACTTTCACACGTGACTGTCTCTGGAACGGAAACTTGACCCTGATTCTGGCCTTAAATATGCACCCCAACCCGTTTCAATCATTCTCAACTCTCTGTCCTTGGCTTGTAATCGAGTGGAGACACCATGAATTTCTTTGTGGCTGCGTTAGTGTGTGGTCTGGCCGTGGTGCGTGCCATTCCAATCGAGAACGGTCTGGAAGGCGACCCAGAGGTTCAATGCGGGCCCACCTCCATTCAGGTCAACTTCAACACCCAGAACAGCTTTAATGGTACTCAGCTGAGGTGCTTAGATTTTATTCCAGTCTCTCTTGTTCAGGCAAAATCTACACCAAGAACCATTTTGCTGAGGACAGCTGCAAGGTGGTCGGTGACAACAGCCGAACTCCCAAGATCGAACTGCCGTTCGACTCGTGTGGAGTGGTTCGGCAACGGTCGCTGGAACCGAGGGGAGTGTTTGTCTGGGCCAATGTGGTGATCAGCTTCCACCCCACCTTTGTGACCAAAGTTGACCGAGCCATCCGCATCCAGTGCTTCTACATGGAGGCCGACAAGACTGTCAGTCAGGAGCTGGAAGTCAGGTAATCAACCAATCAGCTGTCTCTCTGAGACTGACTCACCAATCAGCTTACAGCATGCTCACCACTGAACTGCAAACCCTGACCGTGCCCATGCCTGTGTGTCGGTATGACATCCTTGACGGAGGACCCAACGGTGACCCGGTCAAGTTCACAATCATCGGACAGCAAGTCTACCACAAATGGACCTGCGACACCGACACCAGTGAGTGAGGAGTAAGGTGGTATCGATTTACCGATTCATTCTTCAGCTGACACCTTCTGCATGGTGGTCTATGACTGCAAAGTGGACGATGGTACAGGAGACGTGATCCAGTTGCTGGACCAGGATGGCTGTGCACTGGACAAGTTCCTCCTCAACAACCTGGAGTACCCGACCGACCTGATGGGAGGGGTGGAGGCCCACGTGTTCAAGTACGCAGACCGCGCCAACCTCTACTTCAACTGCCAGATCAGAATCACCGTCAAGGAGCCTGGGCAGGAGTGCGCCAGACCCAGCTGTCCCACTCTCAGACGCAAACGGTCAGCACAGAAGCAGAAGGAGACGCCTTCCTTGGGGGTGGTCGATGTGTTCACCCCCGCTCTCCTGGTTGCTGATGTCGATCTGACAGAGCAGGACATCCCCGCCGCCATTCTCCACCCCCCCAAGTCTCAGCGCCAGCAACGGTACCCCTATGTGTTGGGCAGAGTGGTGGCAGATAAGCAGGGCTACTGCATGAGTGGAACTGGCCTGGGACTGCTCCTGGCTCTGGGATCGGTCTTTGTCATCGCTGCCATAGCCATGAGTGTGCTGCTCTGCACGAAGAAATCTAAATCAGTGGCTTGAAGATTCACTACATAGTTTCGTTTGTAGTTGTAGGCTAGGTTAGAATGGTGCTAGACATATTTTTTCGATCTCAGAGTACTTGTCAGGAATATTTATTGTTCGTTTTAGTGTTTAATGTTTGCTTTTTTATCGAATCAATAAATTATTGTCAATGTCAGACGGATGGTAAACAGTGTGCAGAAAAGCTAACCATAAATTCATAGCACTTCACATCGTTTGGGCGGCTAGACAGGCTTCAGATGCAGATTTTCAGATCTAGTTTTAGGAAGGATATAAGGATAGAATAGATCAAAGCTGACAAACGTTCTCTTTACTTCCTCAGATGATGTGGGCAGCTCTGAACTACATTCTGGTCTGTTTTTTGTGCAGCTTTTCTGCAAGTGAGAACTTTCTATTTTACATGCTAGATATACAGTAGATTTTCCTGACTTCAACAAACCAAAGGTCGTGAAAACAGTACTTTTAAAAATAACCTCAGAAAAGGAAGGAAACTGTAAAAAGGCAAGTTCGTTCGTAGGTAGTCGTACTGTTTCAGTTTACGCTCACGACTCCAACCAAACAAAGCCCAGTTGTTCCCCATCTTTCTTGGCCAAGCTCTTTTCGAAGGTATTTGGCATAGAGGAGTGTGCCTATCCGCAACTGTACACAATACAACTTCCGTTCGTTGACAACTATTACGATGATGAAGAAGAAGGTAGAACGTACATAGTTCATGTCAAAGAACTGCAAGAAGGGAAATCTGTCTCCAATTGCAATAATGGGACTGAGGAGAACGCAGTTGCCGGGTCCATGGAATCGGACTCAGAAAATAGTAAGTACTCTTTAGCCGGCACAGTTGGTGCAGTGGTTTAGACCGCAAAGCCACTGTGCGCGCGGTCGTGCGTTCATCCACTCGGCGGGGTGTGTTTCTTGCCGCAATGAGTCGGTGGTCCGCACAAAGCCCCACCCAGACTACCGAAAGCTGGTGACAGCGAGTAGGTAAATGGGAACCGACTGGAGCTGCCTAAGCACCTAAAGCTACAATAGCAACCACACGTGTATTGGGACATACGGGTACGGGGGAACGGGGACAGCTAACACTGAGACCCGCCCAGACTGACACCGAGCATGCGTGCCGGCTAGTTGCGAAGGAAGGGCATGTGGGTAGGGTATACGTGATGGGCCCGCAGTGTGACGTAACGCAGGGGCTACGATGCCCTCGCCCAGACAATCCATCCGTCCAAGTATTCTTTAACTTTTCACTCATGTTTTTTGGGTTTATCCCCAGTTGCATTTTGTATTGCTTGCAGCCTTCGAAAAGCGATGTTTGGAGCAGAAAATTTCTTCCTTCGCTAATGGAACTTGCTTTGTGGCACTTTTTCAAAAGATGAAACATGCACATGCCAAGAAATTTTGTGGAAAAGGTCATCTCGCCTTCATCAAGAGCGAACAAGATCAAACTCTGGTTCGGCGACTTCTGAACAACACAGACAGTTCGTTCTCAGACAATCATTTTATTAGTTTGACCTTTTGTCTAACTTGTAGGAAGGCATGCTGTCTTTTGGACCGGCTTGCAACGGATGAAGAGAAAATGGTTTTGGGTTACGGCAGACAGCAAGTCTGAAGCTGATCAACTTCTTTGGATGAAAGCCTGGAAACCGCCTCAGCCTTCCAATGGACCCGGCAAGCACTATGGATGCTACTTGGCACACCTTTCTAGTGCTGAGGGACTGCATGATTGTCGCAGCAAACCGCGGTTCAACGTTTATCCTCTTTGCCAATATGGTACGACTTACTTGTCTTTTAGCTTACTTTAACTCTAGCGCTAACTTAGCTCTTGCTCTTGCTCTTGCTCTTGCTCTTGCTCTTGCTCTTGCTCTTGCTCTTGCTCTTGCTCTTGCTCTTGCTCTTGCTCTTGCTCTTGCTCTTGCTCTTGCTCTTGCTCTTGCTCTTGCTCTTGCTCTTGCTCTTGCTCTTGCTCTTGCTCTTGCTCTTGCTCTTGCTCTTGCTCTTGCTCTTGCTCTTGCTCTTGCTCTTGCTCTTGCTCTTGCTCTTGCTCTTGCTCTTGCTATCATAGTTGGGCAACTGTAAGTATTCCACGACCCCACTTGCTCTTTGTACAACGTTGACTTCTGTCAGTGTAGAAGGGAACACCCTCATTTTTGACAACGGGTAGTTTTTTCACTTTTACCGAAAGTAAAAAATCCGCCAGATACCAAAAAAACCTATTGTACTTGAACTTGAAAGCTGACCTCTTCAGGGTTAATGACCATATAAAGATTTGTTAACCTGCAAAATTCGGGAATGTTCCGATGAAGTAATGGTGAGATATTTATGTTCAAATTTATTTGACGTCTGAAAAGTCGGCTCTCATCCAGTTCAGCAGGGCAAAACTGAGGGCTAAAGGTGGGTTTATACTTTGTCCGCTGTCCGCGCGCGGACACAGATGTTGTCAGCGCGCGGACACGTCAGTGCGCGGACACCCTCCGCCATGTCCGCGCGGACAAGTGTCCGCTTGTGTCCGCGTAGTGTCAGCGGCGGACAAAATGTTTTTTGAAAATAGTAAAAAAAGAAAAAAATAATTGAATTTAATTGAACATGCGTTTTGTTCAAACCTGATGTCTACACTGCTTTGTTAAACATAAATTTATCAAGTTAACTCCAAATTCCAAAGACTAACGATTAAGCGCTACTGAATTAAATGGTGTAAAATTTTGAAGGTACAAAAGCCATATATGCAGAGGTTGACTGGAGGCGAGGGTGCCTGTCTGCTGAAAATGCAGTAAGACACACGATTTTATACATGCAGATGAAGAACTATACATAATTATCACATACGTAGGTACGTAGAAGTTAAAACAGCATAAGAAAGTCCTTCTACGCATAATAAATATGTATATATTTTATAATTGCTTCCTGCAAAAAATCTACTAAAGATTGCTGGAGATGGTAGAGTCGGCCTGAAGGGGTACATGGCTATAGCTCAAAGACATCAGAGCTCAAAGGTGGCAACCGGCGTCAGCACCCTGCCGCAGGTCCATACATGTAACAGGTCATCCGCCGAAGGCGGAGGGGGTTGGGGGGTCTGGTCTGGCGTCGGCCGGGGCGTCTGAGACAAAACTTTGGGAGGGGGTTGGGCACTAAAAAACGCTCAAAAATCGAAAAAATCGCAATTTTTGGGCTAAAAATCGTCAAAAATCGCTATTTTGGGCTGAAATACAGCTAAAAAGTGCTGTTTTACAGCCAATATTGGCAATTTTTGTGTCTGAAATTGCAAACAAACCGCTAAAATTTGCTTCAAAAATTACTTGCCAGAAAAATCGGAGTGGGGTCGGGAAAATCATCGTCTCGGGGGTCCCCCATGCGGCGGGGGGAGTCTGGCCTAAGTCGGGTGGGGGCAGACCCCTCAACACGTACAGTATGCGCAGGTCTACTATGCAATGTGTCACGTAGCAAGTATATGTAGTACGTACATATATGGGTCTGGGTGGCCATACCCCATAACCTGCCGAGCCGATGCGTATTCGTGCCACCCCCTCAATCGTCGATCGCTCTTAACAGTTTGCCAGCCAGCGCATACCTGCTCGGCCACTCGCACACCCAAACTTTGGTGATATACTGTATTTTCGGAAACCAAATTTGCAGAACTTTCTCGACATTTTTTGGTTAGTAGCAATTGTCAGTTCGGCGACTCTTTTTAGAATACATGTAACAAGGAGTTCCAGGGTGTGCATCCCACCCGACTTAGGTCCGAGACCCCTGGATCGGGGACCCTCCTCCGAGACCATTTTTCCGACCCCCTTCCAATTTTTCTTGGAGTTGATTTCTAAGATTCTTAATTTTTTTAGAGTTTTAGACACTAAAATTGCTAAAATCCGCTGTAAAACAGCAGTTTTAGCAGTATTTGAACCCAAATTAGAGATTAGATTTATTGAGGATTTTTAGCCAAAAAATCGGACTTTTTTGCTTACCACCCCCTCAGCCTCCTTCAGGCGCTCCTACCCCACTCAGGAATTGAAAATTCTACCTCCCCTCAGCCGAAATTCTAGCCCATGTCTGCTACCAAACTGTCATTAATCACGTTTTCAATGCGGCTCAGGCTGTCAAAGTTGTCTGCGACAGTCAGAGAACGCGTTCGAAGCTTTTACAATTTCAATTTGGTGCAGCCGCTTTAGAAACTTGCCATGATTTCAGTTTGATCGGTAGGCAAAACATACAGTACGTACAATGTTCTTACACCGTCTCTTTTTTGTTGTTTTCTCTTGATTTGACCTAATCCTAACAGCTCCGCAACCGCAGCATCAAACGTGATAAAATTGTGAACTCAGACTTGCAATATAACAAGCTCAAACAGCCGTAATAGCGACGCGGACAAAGTGTCAGTTGAAATTTTTCAACTCGCTCGGCGGACAGAAGCGGACACGCGCTGACACCGATTTTGTGTCCGCGCGGGCATGTCCGCGTTGACAGACTATAAACTGTCCGGCGGACACTCGTGTCCGCTCCGCCAAAGTATAAACTGCTGCGCGGACAACCTGTCCGCTTGTGTCCGTTTTGTCCGCGCGGACGAAGTATAAACCCACCTTAAGGAAGGTACTGTTATTTTACTATAGTATAGTAAAACAAAAATTAGAAATACTAGTGGTATTTTACTAGTACGTAGTAAAATAGGTAATAGTAAGAAAGTAAAATTATGAGCCAATAATAAAGTAAAAACAAAATAAAATTACCAACCGGGATCAATAGTAAAATAGAAATTTTATTACAATTTTTCTAGTTTTTGGTAAATTACAGCCAAATCCTGAACAATTTTGCACTAAAAGATGTGTGGGTGCAGTTTCGTGACTCAAATTTTACACATTTTGTCTGTAAAGTTCTGGAAAACCTCGTATCATGATCAAATTCAGCAACTATTTGGCACCACCATCAGTTATTCATAAGATCTGGGCATCATTGATGCAAAATTGCACCTTATCACTAGTAAAATCATAGTAAAATAGTAATAAAATGAGTAAAATTATAAGTAAAACAAAAATTAGTAAAATCAGAGCTGCTTGGTAGTAAATTTAGTAAAATAAAAATCCACTAGTAAAATAACAGTATGAGGGAGGCTATCAGGTACAGTTGGTAGGTATACCTGAACCTGAACCTGAAACCTGGGTATTAACCTGAAAAGTGTGAACCTGAACCTGAACCTGAACCTACTTGAAAACAAAAGTACTTACCTGACACCTACTAGGTCGGTACCTACTTTTCAGGTTTTTCTTGTCTTAAACTTCCCGGTACAAGTAGCACGTACTGTCAACTTTTGAAATTGGTTAGATCAGATATTGCTTGACGGTGTACAGTTTTGCTCTAAAAAGGGTGTGCGTGAAGCGTCTAATGCACATTATCTGCACCTACGCGTACTGTAACTTAAAAAAGAAGGCGATTATAGGAAAAAGCCCCATCCGGAAATTGTGTTTAAGAAAGCTTGTCCTCTATGCCTAAGCCTCTATGTCTTTAGTTTGTTTGTTGAACGTAAGCTTAAACGTCAGCTAGTAGAACTTATGTAAGCCTGAGCCTTAACTTAATACCGGAACTTAGAGTTTGAAATGAACGTGCGTGGAGTGCGTGGGGGTTTCCTACTACAATGGCAATCGGTCCGTCATACCGTAAAAAGCGGGCGGGCACAAATCGCCTCCCCAAGAAGTTGGAAATTTCGAAAATGGAAAATATAAAAAATGGAAAATGCTTCTCAACAATAAGGAAATTAGGAAAACATGCACAAGAACAACCAACATCACCATCGCCGAAAATTTGTGTCTTTATTTGAAAGTACCTGAACCTGAACCTGACACCTGGGTACTTTTGAAAAATGTACCTGAACCTGAACCTGAACCTGAAATTGGATTTTCGAGATACCTGAACCTGGACTTACCTGAAATTTGGTGGTACCTACCAGCTGTACTATCAGGCTAGGATCTGATCAAAGCAAGCTCGATTAAGCAAATAATAATTGCCAAAAATCTTTTAATTCGGTGTAAATTGATGGAATGGAGCCCATTTGAAGTTTATTCGGCACCGTCGAAAAAAGGTCAGGCGTTTTCTGCCCAATACTGTCTATTCAAATACTCTAATCCATTATAAGCTTCAGATAACGAATGGCAGCTACAACAAGAAAAAGGCAGCTCTAAATCCAAGTCGAGAAAGTCGTCAAAAGGCAAATCATCCGACTCTAAGGAGTCTATTTCCAGCGAAGAATAGCAAGCAACTGCACTTCAATACATGTTAGGTTGCTATGTGAGCAAAAAAAGCAGGTTATGTCCGTGCATATCATAGTTTGGTTATAAAATACAATTGAATACAGTGAACATTATTTCAACGTTAAGACACAACGCATACGATTCACAGATATTATCTACGTACAGTACAGTACAGTACAGTACAGTACAGTACAGTACAGTAGAAGCACTTTCAAGGTATTCTAACGTAAGATATTGAGCATCACAGGTAGCGGCGTACCCAGGATTTTTGAAAAGGGGGTGTGAAACTTCTAAGTTGCCTGGCTTGCCTTGTTCACACTGGATAAATGGTTGTTCTACCCACGATATGTGATGTACAATGTACAATAGTCTGAAGAACACTGCACTGCAAATACCAATAATACCACGACATGCGAATAAAACTGAAACACAACCTTCACTGATAAATGCTTAGATGAAGAAGCTCTAGTACTCAGTAATATCGAAAGAATCTGGAGGGTATGATACAATACGATGTGATGGTGGACCGAAGTCCATTTCGCAACTCCCTATGCACAACACAACATTCACAAGTCAAAAACCCGTTGCTGTTGTTCTTCTTCTTGTTGTTTTCTGTGTATTTCTAAGCCTTACAAAAACCCGGTTTATGATTTTAAAGCATACACGTACATGTAACAGGTCATTCGCCAAAGGAAAGGGGTTGTGCAGTTGGGGGGTCTGGTGGCGCCGGGCGGGGGTATGAGCATAATTCTAGGGAGGGGGTTGGGCACTGAAAAACGCTCAAAAATCGCAAATAAATCACAATTTTTCGGCTAAAAATCGTTAAAAATCACTAATCTGGGCTCAAGTATAGCTAAAAATAGCTGTTTTACAGGCGATTTTAGCAATTTTTGGGTCTCTGAAACTCTAAAGAATAGCAAAAATTTGGTCAACAGATTACTTGCCAGAAAAATCGGAGGAGAGGTTCGAAAAAATCGTGTTGGGGGGTCCCTCGATCGGGGGGTTTTGGCCTAAGTCGGTTGGGGGCAGACCCCCGGTAAAATAACAGTGTGCAGTCCTAACAAACTGGCTCAGAAATAACTAATTTTTAGCTAAAAATTCGCTCATATCGATTATAGAGAGCCAGCTACTTACTAATTACTACTTTGTTTGGTATTGATTTTCAGAATGTGTATGTATATACATATATGTGTATGTCATTAGCTGTCAAATGTGTATGGTAATTTGTGTATACATATTCAACAAAACAATGTGTTTAAATTGAAATTTTACGATTATGTTCCAAATTTTATCGACTTTTATTGATCAAATACACACACTCTACTCCTAGTCCACAAGGACAAAAAGCTACAACAACAACAAAAACAACAGCAACAACACAAAAACACACATTTCGAGTACTGTTTGGGTATGGTAATGAGCATACATGTAACTAACAGCTCATCCGCCGAAGGGGGAGGGGGCTGGGGGTCTGAGCCCAAATTCTAGGCAGGGGGTTGGGCACTAAAAACGCTCAAAAATCGCAAAAAATAGCACTTTTCCGGCTAAAAATCGCTAGTCTGGGGCTCAAACCACTCTGAATGAAACACACTCTGAAAATAAATAAGCCGTCAAAAGAGTGAAATGC
>JASANB010000984.1:0-50000 GCA_030248155.1 Sabatieria punctata | reverse complement strand
CCCCAAGACCCCCCTGTTACATGTATAGTAATACGGCTCCCAAAGTGAGGTGGTCCAGCTCTGTCATATGTGATTGAGCAGTCCAATACCATTCTAAGCAATTCCGCAATCAATGTTCTAAAGCGTCTGGAAATACAACGCTGCTATTCATGACATGAAAAATTGGAAAATTTGTGTTTTGTTTCAGTACAAACCCGTTTTTCTTGAAGCTGCACCACCCCTTATTGGAAGCCGAATTACGTTTTCATGGTCAAGTTTTTAGGGTCGGAAAGTGGCAGGAAAAGTTCATTTTTATGTTGTGCAAAATATGGTTGTTCGTATCACAGATTAGCGTTAACTCCAGACCGCAGCTCCACCTTGTCTATGCAACTTTGGTTATGAGGCCCAAATCGGTCAGAGGTCTCAGCTTTTGAACAGACTATAGGACTTTGTCGCCTGTAAAACAGCACTTTATAGCTGTATTTGATCTGAAATTAGCGATTTTTAGATAGTCTTGAGCGTTTTTCTAATCCAAAAGTTTAGCACAAGATAAAACTAGATTGCAGTATGAGAAAAGTCAGGCAGTATAGACAAAAAGTCAAATTTTGACAACCGAACTCAACCGAGCGTAAACGCTGCGTATCGGTGGCGATGCGGACACGTTTTTGCATTTGATCGATCTTTCTGTTTGTCGCAATCTACACTTTTTAGCGCGTTGCGTCGTGGCCGTCTGGGGTCAAGATGGATGACTAGAAAGATTGACGCTATTTTTAATGACAAATTTTTATTACGACTCACTAGTGCGGTCCGGCCTTGTGGTAGCGTGCGTGACGTTTTATGACTGTCAGCGGTTTAGACTAAGACTCAGACAGACGTAATGAAAGCCACAGAGATGCTGGTTGTTGCGGTTGCCTTGCTGCTGGTAGGCTGCGTCCGGTCTAGGGTTGACCGGAACACGATTATTTGGGACGAATCTATGGAACATCTGAGAATTTTCGGTAAAATTTCGTTTTGTCAAGGAGTTAGACAAAGATATTCTCTACTACTACTGTAACCAAATGACTGTTTAACAAAAGAAAACTAGTAGATTAGATAAATTGTCTATAGATTGAGCCAACACTACGTACAGGTCATCCCATCCGCCGAAGGGAAGAGGGGGATGGTGGTCTGGCGCCGGCCGGGAGTATGAGCCCAAATTTTCGGAGGGGGTTGGGCACTAAAAACGCTCAAAAAACAAAATTTTTGCGCTAAAATCGTCAAAAATCGCTAATTTGGTCTGAAATGCGCTAAAAAGGGCTGTTTTACAAGCGATTTTGGCAATTTTTGTGGCTGAAATTGCAAAAAATCGCAAACATTTGCTCAAAAATTACTTGCCAGAAAATCGGAGGGTGGTCGGAAAAATCGCCTCGGGGGGTGCGCTCCTCATCGGGGGGTCGGCCATAAATGTGGGGGGCAGACCCTGTTACATGTACGACATGGGGCACTGATGACTGATGTAGCTGAAAGGGCACAAAAGTTGTATAGTTAACAAAGTTTCTTTTTACAGCTCGAGAATCGTTGCGAATTGTAAAGAAGTATGGCGATTTGGGCTGTGGAAAGCTCTACTACCAACGTTGTCACAATCAGGTTGAACTTATTCCATTTTTACTGATTTGTTAATTAGCCGTTTGTTGGCAACAGAGCATTTTTCTGTCCAACTCGATTACACGAAAGGCCATTCAGAATCCACTCGGTTTGTGTTTTGTGCAAAATTTTTCGATTTTCTTAGATTGGTTTCTTTCTAGCTACCGTAGTTGACATGATCTTGGGGTTTTTCAACACGAAAACATATGATACTATTTGCAGGAATTTGCAGATTTTCTGAGAAAACATTCGGCAATTGTGAGTACTGTTGTTTGGTATTGGATTTTCCGTTTGTGTATGTGTATGTATATGTGTATACACATCTACCTTCAAATGTGTATGGTAATTTGTGTATACACATTCAACAAAACAATGTGTATTTTTGTGTATATTTGTGTATGTGTATTGTACTGAAAATGCAAATTTTTTTGTAGATTTTTAGACAGAAATGCTAGGAAAATCAAATCTCTCAATGTCTACTGCTTGAACCCTTGGATAGCTTTGAAATCGAGTTACTTAGGTCATTTGAAGGCTTTATGAGGATATCTACTGATTATTACTGGAGCAAAAACACCGAAATTTTACGATTCAGTTCGAAATTTTATCGACTTTTGCTGATCAAATACACATACACAAAAATACACATTTTGAGTACTGTTTGTGTATGGTAATGTGTATCGGAATTTTCAATGTGTATGTGTATGTGTATGGTAAATGTGTATGTGTATACACAAACAACAGTAATTGTGAGACACTATCCCCATTAGCGGAAACCTACCATATTAACTTAAGAAACTTTGAAACTTTGAAACTTTATTCCTGCACACGATTTAGCAGAGCTAGTCACATGAAAAACACGAATGTAGATCATGACGTGTGAGGATAAAACAATATGTGTGGACTGTAACAGTGGTGAACAAGACTAGCACAAAGATTTGTCATAGAAAGCTTTCAGACGAGATTTAAAAACAGACAAAGAGACTGGTTCCAAGCAGTTCAAACGCAGATTTATAAACGCTTCATTCAGCAGAGATGGTGCGCGGTGTGAGAAGGCACGCTTAGCAGCATCGGCAGTCACATTCGGCACTAGGAGCAGTGGCACTTGGTTGATTCTCGACGATCTTCTGCATTCACTGATGCGCAGTTCGACGATTTGACTGTTCTCCAAGAAATGCTTGTATGCGAATAATTGAGTTCGGTACTTGAGCTCAGTCTGGGGGTCAAGCCAGCCAAGTTTTTTCCTTGACTCTGTGGCGTGATCAAACTTCCTCAACCCATCTACCAACTTTGCTCCAAAGTTGACCACTGGCAGATAGGTCTGATTTATGTAGGAGGGTGGTGCAGCTTGTATCGCGGGAGCTGCATAATAGATCTTAGGCAGCACTGTAGTAGCGATCAACCGTGTTAGGAGGTCTTTTGGCAAGCAGGACTTGACCCGGCTGATCGCAAACAAATCACTCTTGCACTTTCCAGAAACGATTTCCAGATGGCGCAGAAAATTCAGGTTTTGATCGAAAGTAACTCCAAGGTTCTTAGCTTCTGCTACATTCACCAGGGGTTGACCTGATAGCTGCAGTTCCACTGGATGCTCAAGCAACCTTCGGCTTTGCGCAGTGCCGATTGTGATCACCTGAGTTTTCTTTGCATTAACTTTCAGATGATTGGCTGCACACCATTGCGATACTGCTACCAGATCTAAGACTAAGATTGAATCTAAAAGTAAGTCTAACTTTATCCTAAGGTTCATTCATCCGTCCGTATGCGTAGAAGTCTAAAACCTGATCACAGTGCTGAATAGAAGTCCTCGGTTGCAACTAAGTGAGGGATAGTGTCACTGTATCTAAATCGGATTATCAGCCCGTCATGCATAGGTGATGCACGCCACTTCCCTCGCTATTCTGCAGTGAAACCTAGCTTAGCCTGCACAGACTGTATGTACATACGTGTGCAACTGTAATATTTACAAAAGGAATGTGTTACAGTTCACACAACTAGTGCTGGATCGATTTGGGTTGGGTTCTTGCAAGAACTACATAAAGCACTGTCTGTCGAATCGAATCGAGTTTCTGTGGAAAGCACGCGAGTTGCTGGACAAGGCCACCAAGTATTTCGATTTCAAGCGGCGACGCACCGTGCCTCGGCCGGCCAACGGCAAAGTGGTGGGAAAGCTGATGAACTTTAAGACGAAATCCGGTCGTCCCTATGGACTGTATCGTTCGTGAGCTTTGGACCACCTCTAATAACGCTGCACCCTGCCTTTTGTACAAATGTTCAGTAGCTATGCACAACTATGTTTATGTTGTGATATTTTTAGTGTTTTCCATAACTATAGTAGATTTGAATTCTGTTTAGAAAGACAGAAGGAGACACTTAGAAATGGGCCGGCTAAGTGAAATCTCCAGTGTGAAATGGTTTCTCTTTCGAAGGTTGAAATTTTTTCCTATGCATAATATAGTAACTCCATGCATGCAGCGGAAAAGTTTACAGTGTAGTCGAAAAAATAGCGAATTATTACTGTAATCATGCCATGTTGCCCTGCCATTGCATATTACATCAGCGGGCGAACCACCAATTATTGCTGTTTTGTAGCGGCGTACACAAAATTAAATCTTTGAAATACGGATGAAACCCAGTTAAATTGCTATGTATACGTTTGATTCCGTTTTATTTGTACCGAAAATAAATAAATGCTTATAAGGAGGTCTTGAGCTATACTAGATTCACTAGGCTAATGCCACATAAATATTCCTGACAAGTACTCTGAGATCGAAAGAATAAGTCTAGCACCATTCTAACCTAGCCTACAAACAAATACAAACGAAACTATGTAGTAAATCTTCAAGCCACCGATTTAGATTTCTTCGTGCAGAGCAGCACACTCATGGCTACGGCAGCGATGACAAAAACCGATCCGAGAGCCAGGAGCAGTCCCAGGCCAGTTCCACTCATGCAGTAGCCCTGCTTATCCGCCACCACTCTGCCTGACACATAGGGGTACCGTTGCTGATGCTGAGACTTGCGGGGGTGCAGAATGGCGGCGGGGATGTCCTCCTCTGTCAGATCGACATCAGCAACCAGGAGAGCGGGGGTAAACACATCGACCACCCCCAAAGAAGGCGTCTCCTTCTGCTTCTGTGCTGATCGTTTGCGTCTGAGAGAGGGACAGCTGGGTCTGGCACACTCCTGCCCAGGCTCTTTGACAGTGATTCTGATCTGGCAGTTGAAGTAGAGGTTGGCGCGGTCTGCGTACTTGAACACGTGGGCCTCCACCCCTCCCATCAGGTCGGTCGGGTACTCCAGGTTGTTGAGGAGGAACTTGTCCAGTGCACAGCCATCCTGGTCCAGCAACTGGATCACATCTCCTGTACCATCGTCCACTTTGCAGTCATAGACCACCATGCAGAAGGTGTCAGCTGAAGAATCAATCGATAAATCGATACCACCTTACTCCTCACTCACTGGTGTCGGTGTCGCAGGTCCATTTGTGGTAGACTTGCTGTCCGATGATTGTGAACTTGACTGGGTCGCCATTGGGTCCTCCGTCAAGGATGTCATACCGACAGACGGGCATGGGCACGGTCAGGGTTTGCAGTTCAGTGGTGAGCATGCTGTAAGCTGATTGGTGAGTCAGTCTCAGAGAGACAGCTGATTACTTGATTACCTGACTTCCAGCTCCTGACTGACAGTCTTGTCGGCCTCCATGTAGAAGCACTGGATGCGGATGGCTCGGTCGACTTTGGTCACAAAGGTGGGGTGGAAGCTGATCACCACATTGGCCCAGACAAACACTCCCTTCGGTTCCAGTGATCGTTGCCGAACCACTCCACACGAGTCGAACGGCAGTTCGATCTTGGGAGTTCGGCTGTTGTCACCGACCACCTTGCAGCTGTCCTCAGCGAAATGGTTCTTGGTGTAGATTTTGCCTGAACAAGAGAGAATGGAATAAAATCTGAGCACCTCAGCTGAGTACCATTAAAGCTGTTCTGGGTGTTGAAGTTGACCTGAATGGAGGTGGGCCCGCATTGAACCTCTGGGTCGCCTTCCAGACCATTGTCGATTGGAATGGCACGCACCACGGCCAGACCACACACTAACGCAGCCACAAAGAAATTCATGGTGACTCCACGCGATTACAAGCCAAGGACAGAGAGTTGAGAATGATTGAAACGGGTTGGGGTGCATATTTAAGGCCAGAATCAGGGTCAAGTTTCCGTTCTTAGAGACAGTGACGCGTGAAAGTGACCAGATTAGAGCAGTCTTTACACTAAAAACCGGTGTAAAACAAGGCAAACATGCAATGAACTTGAGTCTTAGTGCGACAATGACCGAGTTTAAAAACAGAGATTCAATCTGGGGCCAGTTGGCCTCAGGCCCTACTGTTTTCTGACCCTTCACTGACCGAATTTTCTTCACTTTCAGGAGTCGTTCCGTTTCCAGTGGTTTCCAGGTCCACATGTATTTGAGTCAACACCGTGTCCGTGTGTCTGGGACTCCGGGTGAAGGCTTGAGTTCTAGATTTTCTGAAAAATCCCGCTACAAGATCTCTGAACTTGGGATCGGAAGCTCCAGCGAACACCGGGTCCACAAACATCCTAATAGTGATGCAGAGTGAGGTTAGTGCGAACAGAAAACGGAACTTCTCCATTCGCTTTGTAGCCCTCAAATAGTGACACAGCAGCTCTTGACCATGCAGTCCTCTAGTCCAATGCAAAATAACGTCGCCAACCATGTACCAATTGGTGAAAATTAGCATAAAGTAGAGCAAAAAGAAGAGAGAAACACCGATGCCCATCTTCCAGAGGTTGACCCTTTCCGGTCCTCTCGCTTCTTGGATCTTCCAAATAAGGTAGACAGTGCCTATGTAGAGCAGAATAGTGGCCACGTACCAAAAACTCATAACTCCAACAGCTATCGACTGTTTCCAATTGATAATTACCCATTTCATCGAGATATCCGAGTCATAAGACAGCGTGGTAACATCGGCATAGCAGAAAACAATGCCCATTAGCCAGGCCAGAACTATCGGAACGAAAAGTCTGTAGGTAGTGACGTAGCGTCGGAACAAGAACGGATACCGTACTACGGCCAATTTCAGAACGCACAACATCATGCAGGTCATGGCGCCGGTCCAAAAGGTGGCCGCAATTATCTGGTCGAACTCAAATGCAGTCGAAGTGGCTGCTGCCGCGCCGAGAATTGAACAAACAAAGTCCGAGATGGCACGATTTAGCAGGAAGATGTAGGACTTGCGAGGCAGGCGGTTGCTGTAGAAGCCGTAGCCGGCTATTAAGATGAAGACCAGATTGAAAACTGAATTGGTGATGGAGAGAGGCAGTTGACAGGCGAAAAGAAAGTCGCTTTTGCTCTCGGTATGGTTGAGAAGTGTGCTATTTGGACACTTTGCCGGGTCCATTTTTGATTTTAAGGGACTGCTAAAATAGCAAAATTTTCCTTATTTATAGAGATGCTCCAATTTTATGGAACAAGCCACACAAAAATTAGGGACTCTCTCCCTGGCATGGCACCAGATAGTGTACTAGCAAACTGGCTCAGAGAGAACACTAATTAAGAGTCAGTCTCTGAACCGATCGAGTCTTGGCCCTTTGCCCTATTCAGACCCAAAATTGAAAGTTGGGCGTAGAGGGCTGAAAGTTGGAACACTAAAACATATTGACAAGTTATCAATGACCTGCAAAGAATTTCCAGATTCGACGCTCCACGCTCGAGATATGGCCTTCTAAAAATCGGCCCGCTTAACTAAGGGACCAAAATTTCGATATCGAATTTCTGACTTGCTGATCGGAATTCAGACCTAACAAACGGGTTTTTGCGTAACTTTTTGAGTAGTTTAAGAATCTTTTACTAAATTTCATTTTTGGAAAAAAAATTTTTTTTCGCCCCCCTATCGGAGGGCATAACTCGTCTAGAACCCCCCTAGACCGTTCTTTTTATTTCAGATTATTGTAGCAATATATCTTAGCTACACGCCGGTGTAAAACATTACCGGCTACCGGACGGCAAATACTGAAATATTTGCGTTCAAAAATTAAAAATGCCACATTTTGCATGTTTCACTGTGCCCAAAAATTTTCAACTCCATGTTCCAGCTTACCAATTGGACTTGAATTCTAAAAATTGATGTCTAAGCTGTACTTTTTGAGTAGTTTAAGAATCTTACATTGAATTTCATTTTTGGAAAAAAATTTTTTTTCGCCCCCCCCCTATCGGGGGGCATAACTCGTCTGGAACCCCCTAGACCGTTCTTTTTATTTCAGATTATTGTAGCGCTATATCTTAGCTACACGCCGGTGTAAAACATTACGGGCTGCCGGACGGCAAACACTGAAATATTTGCGTTCAAAGATTAAAAATGCCACATTTTGCAAATTTTTGGGCACAGTGAAACATGCAAAATGTGGCATTTTTAATATTTGAACGCAAATATTTCAGTGTTTGCCGTCCGGCAGCCCGTAATGTTTTACACCGGCGTGTAGCTAAGATATATTGCTACAATAATCTGAAATAAAAAGAACGGTCTAGGGGGGGTTCCAGACGAGTTATGCCCCCCGATAGGGTGACGAAAAAAAATTTTTTTTCCAAAAATGAAATTCAATGAAAGTTTCTTAAACTACTCTAAAAGTACAGCTTAGACATCAATTTTTAGCATTTAACTCCAATTAGTAAGCTGAAACATGGAGTTGGAAATTTATGTACCCCAGTGAAACATGCAAAATGTGGCATTTTTAATTTTTGAACGCAAATATTTCAGTGTTTGCCGTTCGGTAGCCGGTAATGTTTTACACCGGCGTGTAGCTAAGATATAGGGCTACAATAATCTGAAATAAAAAGAACGGTCTAGGGGGGTTCCAGACGAGTTATGCCCCCGATAGGGGGGCGAAAAAAATTTTTTTTCCAAAAATGAAATTTAGCAAAAGATTCTTAAACTACTTAAAAAGTTACGCAAAAACCCCGTTTGTTAGGTCTGAATTCCGATCAGCAAGTCAGAAATTCGATTTCGAAATTTTGGTCCCATAGTTAAGCGGGCCGATTTTTAGAAGGCCATATCTCGAGCGTGGAGCGTCGAATCTGGAAATTCTTTGCGGTGGTTACATAACCTATCAAGACGTATTAGTCCTCAAACTTTGAGCCCTCCACGCCAAAGTTTCATTTTTGGGTCTGAATACTGAAACTCGATCGGTTCAGAGACTGGCTCTTAAGATGCATTTTGCGAGAAAGTCAGCTTTGAGGGGGCAAGCAGGGCCATCTCACGGATCTGGCTGATATTTATATCTATTAAAATAGAGCACAGTCGAAGACCAACGGTGCATGCCCGGCCACCAGCAACCCCCTAGAACCGGAGCTACACCCCCTCAAAGTTGGGTCGGCAGCAATTTTCGGGCTCATTTTAATAGCTCTGACACCCTCCATTCAAACGATCACCCTTCATTCGTTTCTTAAGCTAGGATCTCGACTCGCATATGGTTTTGTAGCTGGTCCAATGGCCTTTCATTTTCTGGTACTCCGGTTTCCAGATCGCAGCTGGTTACCGAGATATTCGCCGAAAACTGCGAAATTTCCACAAAATGCCACTCCGTTTTTTTTCGAAAAATCTTTATAACTTTTTGTGCAAAGGCCCTGCCAAGCTAATGTTTTAACAAAAGTTAGGCATGAGTTGGCCAAACAAAATGAGCGCCCCAAAGTGTGCGGTTAGGGGGGAGGGGGGGGTGTTTTGGCCTCTCAAAGGTGTTCGAAAAAAATTTTTTTCTGCAAAGCTTAGTTGTTAGCATACTGTTATATGCAGTTTTGTGTGCTGAGTTCGAAAATGCATTCAGTTTAGCTAGATTCGCTCTGGATCGGGAGAAATTGGCGTCCAAATTTGAGACCAACCCTTTTTCTTGACTGGCACTACTCGCTAGCATGACCATTAACCGCGGTGCAATGCAGTTTTTCTTACGTAGTTTTTGCTGCTGATTCCGAAAATAACTTTATTTTTGCTCTACGTTGCCTACTTTTGAAGATATCGGCATTTTTATGATTTGGGAACAAAACGGCTGCACTTGCTATAACATGCTCGTTTGAAAGGTGGCTCAATTCAGTCGCATCTAGAGTACAGAGCCATAAAAATTTATATCACCTAAAGCAGTTTTTCCCGCTGATTACGAAAATGACATCTGTTTTTCAATCTGACTGCTCCTGAGCTACTTATGTAACTTTTCTGCCCTGGTACTCAGACAATAAGTTATCTGTCAAATCTGGACATAATATGGTATCTATCTGGTGCAGTTTCCTCCGCTGATTCAGAATATTATCATATTTTTGCGCTACGGCCACTCTGTCGCAAGTTATGGACCTCCAAAGTTTCATTAAGAAACATGCTGTGAGAAGCCGTAATCCTAAAATAAATGTTCAGCATTCATGCATTTCTGAAATGAACCTTTTGTCAGTCAATAGTGTACCCGACCTACTTTGACCACCTGAGTTCAAAAATTGCGTTTGTTTTTCTCTACTGCTGTTCAATTTTGAGATATTACTGATCAAACAAAATTTGCATTAATATTCATATATCTCCAAAACGAGTAACTATAGATTAAAACAAACGCCATTTTTGAACTCAGCGGGTCAAAATAGGTCTGGTACACTATTGACTGACTCAAGGTTCATTTCAGAAATGCATGAATGCTGAACATTTATTTTAGGATTACGGCTACTCACAGCATGTTTCTTAATGAAACTTTGGAGGTCCATAACTTGCGACAGAGTGGCCGTAGCGCAAAAATATGATAATATTCTGAATCAGCGGAGGAAACTGCACCAGATAGATACCATATTATGTCCAGATTTGACAGATAACTTATTGTCTGAGTACCAGGGCAGAAAAGTTACATAAGTAACTCAGGAGCAGTCAGATTGAAAAACAGATGTCATTTTCGTAATCAGCGGCAAAAACTGCTTTAGGTGATATAAATTTTTATGGCTCTGTACTCTAGATGCGACTGAATTGAGCCACCTTTCAAACGAGCATGTTATAGCAAGTGCAGCCGTTTTGTTCCCAAATCATAAAAATGCCGATATCTTCAAAAGTAGGCAACGTAGAGCAAAAATAAAGTTATTTTCGGAATCAGCAGCAAAAACTACGTAAGAAAAACTGCATTGCACCGCGGTTAATGGTCATGCTAGCGAGTAGTGCCAGTCAAGAAAAAGGGTTGGTCTCAACTTTGGACGCCAATTTCTCCCGATCCAGAGCGAATCTAGCTAAACTGAATGCATTTTCGAACTCAGCACACAAAACTGCATATAACAGTATGCTAACAACTAAGCTTTGCAGAAAAAAATTTTTTTCGAACACCTTTGAGAGGCCAAAACACCCCCCCCTCCCCCCCCTAACCGCACACTTTGGGGCGCTCATTTTGTTTGGCCAACTCATGCCTAACTTTTGTTAAAACATTAGCTTGGCAGGGCCTTTGCACAAAAAGTTATAAAGATTTTTCGAAAAAAAACGGAGTGGCATTTTGTGGAAATTTCGCAGTTTTCGGCGAATATCTCGGTAACCAGCTGCGATCTGGAAACCGGAGTACCAGAAAATGAAAGGCCATTGGACCAGCTACAAAACCATATGCGAGTCGAGATCCTAGCTTAAGAAACGAATGAAGGGTGATCGTTTGAATGGAGGGTGTCAGAGCTATTAAAATGAGCCCGAAAATTGCTGCCGACCCAACTTTGAGGGGGTGTAGCTCCGGTTCTAGGGGGTTGCTGGTGGCCGGGCATGCACCGTTGGTCTTCGACTGTGCTCTATTTTAATAGATATAAATATCAGCCAGATCCGTGAGATGGCCCTGCTTGCCCCCTCTCTTCGGCACCAAAGCTGACTTTCTCGCAAAATGCATCTTAATTGTTAGCTTAAAATTCGCTTAGGAGGCTTTTGGTGATTGGCGCTGCCGATATTAAGGAGAAATCGCTGTTTTCAGGAGCTCTTTCTGTCATTTTTGCTTGTTTCTTACTCTAAAACAGTATTCGGCAGTTTAATTAAACCAGCGATTTATAGCCTTCTTATTGAATGAGCAATTCCATTTTGACGCATTGTAAAATTTTAGATCATCTACCTGAGCGGAACCCCGTAAACCAAGTGGCGTATCCAGGGGGTGTAGGATGGGGACACCCCTTTCCGGTGGAGGTAGGAAAAGAAAAACTGTCAACAATACGAGAAACTAATGAATTATGTACTTAAAAGTAGAGTGCGAACTGGTATTGGGTATTGGGTATTGGGTGTATTGGGGTGTTTTCCAGGTATTGGGTATTGGGTATTGGGTGTATTGGGGTGTTTTCCAGGTATTGGGTATTGGGTATTGGGTATTGGGGTTTTTACCCCCCAATACCCAATACTAATTGGGACAGGTAAAAATAGAGAAAAATCGATGTTAACCTGAAAAATTGATCTGAAAAAATCGAAAAAGTTGATCGATGATTCGGTTTAGGAAGCTGTTTTCGCGTTAAGGAGCCATCCATCCAAAATCCCGATTTTTCGGGGCCCCTCTCCCCAAAAATCGCCTTGCGTCGTTTCTTGGGAACCCCTCCCCCGAAGGTGACGTCGTTTTCGGTTTAACTCCCTCCCGATAAAAGTGCAGTACATACAGTACTGTCATGTTTTCTTGTTACTGATACTGTACAATCAATTGAATAGATCGCTACAACCACTCTGGGAAGCTTTTCTGTATGTAGAAAATTTTACAGAATATATTACATTTAAAATAATACAATCAAAGTTCCCTAAAATTCCGAAAAAAGTGAAGTCGTTTTTTGCTAGCCCCTCTGTCTCCTGGTGTATCGTCGCATTTCAGCCGACCCCCTCCCCTTTTGGAACGACGTCGTTTATGGACGGCCTAATCAACTAAACGTTAGTAGAATTTCCTAAAGTGTACGCCTTTCTAAGCGCTACACCAGTAATTAATTTTTCTGTTCTTATCTAAAATAAAAACGGTGACATTTCTAATATCACCGTAATGTACCAGTACTGTACACATGGCAATTGTGGTCGTGCACACAATTTCCGGCAGAGTTAGGAAGAAATTCGCCGGAAGTAAGAAACACGACTGAATTACGAAATATTAAAACCAAAACGGATAATCTCTGCTAATTTTACGCCCAAAATGGCTTCTAAATGCTTTCTGAAAGGCTAATTTTTCAAAATTTTCTCTGCCTGCTTGGGCAGCGGCCCAACCAAGCCTCTTAAAAATTTTAATTGCAGTGCCAAAAATCTTTTGTACACAACTGTCCAGTGAAATGCAATTTTTGGCCCAGCTACGCAAGTATTGGGTATTGGGTATTGGGTATTGGGGTATTGGGGGTCTCAGGTATTGGTATTGGGTATTGGGTATTGGGGTATTGGGTTTTCTAGGTATTGTTCGCACTCTACTTAAAAGTGACTATGTTTTGCTCAAAATGCCTTTAAAATGCGTTTTTGAAAGCTAAATTTTCTCGCCCTGGTCGGGCAGAAGCCCAACCAGGCCACTTTTACCTAATAAGGTAATTTTTCTTAATTTTCTTGCCCTTGCCCAACCAGGCACTTCTAAAATTTTAGACCCCCCTTTGTAAAGTCCTGGATACGCCACTGCCTCTGACCCCCACCTGACGGAACCCCCTATCCCTTCCCCAAGGCCTGCCCGAACCTGTTACATGTCCTTGATAATGTACATGTTGTATACCGTCCTAAATCTAATACAAATTGAACTGTTGAATTAAAATAAAACTTAGTTTTACCACATACAATACAGGACACCCAAAAAATAACCCAGCCGATTTTTTACGGTTGGAACCGCAAATCTCAACCGATTTGAATGTTTTTTTAAATCAAAGACTGACAAATTCTTGAAAAATTGATGAAATATTTAGTGAGATATTCCGCTTAGATGCAAAATTTGCCCTCAAAGTCAAAACTAGTGTTTCCGATCAAATTAAAATTAAATAACAAAATTAAATTGTTTTGGCCAAAATCACCAAGTAAATAGCAATTTAATAACAAATTAAATTTCTCGCGATGACTGTCAAACAAATTAAAATTATATTAAATTTCGTAAAATTGGCCTAGAAATTTGATACAAATTTGATATGAATTTGATATAAATTTGCTTCGTTTGGCAGTTTCACTAACCTAAGTCTGGCTACAAAACAACAAGTTCAGTCCAAAGATGACCTTGTTCATGTCTATAGCAACGATATCATCTCACTAAATGCTATTTTGTAGACATTTGTAGCCATCTAAAGAAAAGTCAACTCATTTTGGACTGACCCGACCCAGGTTTTGAGCTGTTTTTCTCAGAAACTGAGTATTGATTTTAGCAAATTTATATTTAATTCATATCAAATAACAAATTTGTATAAAATTAAATTTCAGAATTCGGGTATCAAGCAAATTAATAGCAAGTTATTTTCTTCTGAAGGCTGAGCAAGCAATTTAATAGTTATTTAATTTCAAAATAAATTTACTCGGAAACACTAGTCAAAACAGGTTTTGCCAATAAACAGGAGCGATTCCGATGCACTGCAATAATAAAAATCGCACTTGTTCATTGAAAAAATCTCCGTTTTGATATGGAAAGGAAATCTATCTCATGAACTAAGCAGAAGATCTGAACAAAAATACCAACAACCTTTCAAGAATATACAGTATAGATAAAAAAAATGTCCCATCGCTTTTTCGGCCTTCACTCAAACGTTTCGTTCTCAGTCAATTCTTTACCGATTTGGCTCAAATTTTCAGCAAAAATTACCAACATGGTTGGCTAAATATTCTGCAAGTTTGGTGCGAAAATTCCAAAGGAAAAAATTTTTTTGAACCAGAAAGTGAAAATCATAGTGGTCTGTGTAAATTCAAATTTCCCGGGTAATTACGGCGCTATCGCTTAGATAGTTGCAGCAATTATCGGGCGGACATTTGGTCATAACATATTCAGACGGCAGCCCTCTGGCTTAAGGGACACTAAAATTGGGGAATTTTAAAAACATGATCGAAAATCCCATAGTTAAGAAATCTGTACATTCTGGAATCAAAGCACTGAATCAGTTGTCAATCAACACAGATTGTAGCAGGAAGTTCGACAAATGAATGAACCTGATATTTAAACTCTGTTTCACATCATAGAAACCTTCTCCACAGTGTTTTTAGAAAATCGAAAATCTTCTGAATTGTCATTTCACCGTTTTTACGAAGAAAAGTCACATTTTGTCATGTTTTTGAAAATTTGAGCCAAATCGGTAAAGAAGTGACTGAGAACGAAACGTTTGAGTGAAGGCCGAAAAAGCGATGGGACATTTTTTTTTATCTATACTGTATTTAAAAAAGATTCATTTAAGAGTCAGTCTCTGAACTGATCGAGTTTTGGCCCTTTGCCTTATTCAGACCCAAAATTGAAACTTTGGCCTAGAGAGCTGTAAGTTGGTACACTAATACATATCGATGGGTTATGTAACCACCGCAAAGGATTTCCCGATTCACGATAGCCCGCGACTACTGTTGTTTAATACCGGATTTTTCAAATGCGTATGCATATGCGTATGCGTATACGCATTCCAATTACAAATGCGTATGAGTTTGCGTATACGCATTGCAAAAACTAATGCGTATTTTGCGTATTGCGTATGCGTAATGCGTAATCTCAGAAACATTCAGAAATTTCAGAGAACAGCTTTTTTGGCTCTACAGCACGCTATTGAGGTATCCAACTTTATAATCCAGGTTTTTTGAGACTTACTGAGGCTAAATGATAAATTCCTGCCATCAAAGAACTGCAGTATATGTACAGTACAGAGCAGTGGCGTACCCAGGATTTTGCAAAGGGGGTGTAAAATGTTGAAGTTGCCTGGTTCGGCCGCTCCAATGCCCAACAAGGGCGGGAAATTTCGCAAAATTAGCTTTCAAAAACGTGTATAAAAAGCATTCTGAGCTTAAAATTGACAGAAATTACAAGTTTTATTACTTTTAAAGGGGCCTGGCTGGAGTTCTGCTCGACCAGGGCGAGACATTTTTGAAAATTTATCCTTCGAAAACGCATTTAAAAGGTATTCTGAGCTTAAAATTGAGAGAAATTACGAGTTTGGGTAGTTTAAAGTGGCCTGCTTGGGCTTCTGCCCGACCAGGGCGAGAAATTTTTGAAAATTTAGCATTCGAAAACGCATTTAAACGGTATTCTAAGCATAAAATAGACAGTTTTAGTACATAATTAATTCATTTCTCTTATTTTTGCAATCTCTTATTTAAGAAAATTTGCATACGGCGTTTTTTGATGGAGCCTGTCAGGGACTGTTTCTTGCCTGTTTCGTGATTTATATCTATGAAGACGGGTATTTCTGTTTAGAAAAGACTCAGGAATGTGCTAGAAACGGTTAGGAATCACAAAACCAGGCTAGGATACGATTCTTAGAACTTGAGCTGGAGTTTTTCCGCGATTTTGAAAAAAAAGCGAAAAAAACTGAAAAACCGACCTGAGGTTTTTTTCGGAAAAATTTCCATCCCTGGTACAGTACATATGTTTTCGACAGGCAAGAGATCTGCGCTTTCCTGCAAAGAATTTAGTCGAATGTTCATTTCCAGAAAGAAGTCTAGTAGCATTCAGATTCAATTATAATAAGGACAAACAGATGGACTGAGCATACAACACAACTGATGTCACCCTAAACCGTGGAAACTCTAAATTCAGGGATTTGTCACACGTTTCCTTTCCTCTTAAAACTTAGCGGCTTTTTTAAATATTAGCAAGCACAACTTAGTTAAAGCTCTCAGAAAATTTCTGGTATCCTCACATCACACTAAAAACATGAAGAATGGCCATTTGATAACAACTTGAACTAAATTTTTTGCAAGAAATTTAAAAAGGCAGCTATCTTCAGACCCAATCAATACGCATTACGCAAAAATATGCAAACATTTGTCAGAATGCGTAATAATATTGCGTAATGATATTCAAATGCGTATGCGTATGCGTATGCGTATACGCATTCTGAAATGCAATGCGTACTTTGCGTAATGATATGCGTAATGCGTATACGCATGCAACAGTACCCGCGACCCGGGGTTTTGGAGTAAATTGACTTCAAATGGCTGAAATCGCATTTTTTTGTCCAGTTTTACTATGGGACAAAATTTCGAACTTGAATTTCTTTCCTGCTAAAAACAGTTGGGACCTAGAATTTGGGGATTTTACGTAATTTTAAGAGTACTTTAAGAATTTTTGGTCGGTTTTCGATTTTGACGAAAAAAATTTTTTTCGACCCCCTTCCCGCCCCCCTAGCTCGTCTGGAACCCCCCGTATGTGGTTTTTTTTATTCCAGATTACTGTAGCGCCATTTGTTAGCTACAGATTGGTGCCAAGCATGATAGCCCACGGCCCGGGGTTTTGGAGTAAATTGACTCCAAATGGCTGAAAATCGCATTTTTTTCCAGTTTTACTATTGGTCAAAACTGACTCTTAAATCGGTTGTGATTTACGGTTGCAACAGTAAAAAATCTGCTGGGAGTCACCCTGTATAATGGCTTCACGTTTTCAGAAATTCTCTCACCTGTTCAACGTTCAATCTCACAAACAAACTAATAGTAACAGTACTTCCTTCTTCTAGCCAATAATTTCAATCGCTATCTCCTTGTCACAGTACATCAGGTAGTCTACGAAAGGGATTAAGACTACACTAAAATTTGCGCAGGCCGCGTTATCAAACGTCCGCAGCTTTGTTGACACTTCCCAAACGCAGTCAGTCTTGGTTTAAAGTTTACTCTGAATCATGGCTCTAAAAGCCGGATCCGACAAGCCGCTGAACAATGGATCTATGCTCATACGAACTCCATAGATGGCAAACACCCAAGCGAGGTAAATCAGCCAACTAGAGACTGAATAGTAATATGCAAATTCACACGGCTCTTCGGCCAACTGCAAGACATAAATGGCCCCGTACAGTAGCGCATACATAACCGGGGCGTAGGACAAAAAGAAAATTAGAATACTAGCTCCGATTTTCATAAAGTTTCCCAAGTTTTTTTGCGAACAGCCGGAAACTCTATTTTTGCGTGCCTTGTAAATAGCTACTACGGTACAACCATAGACTATGCAATTGCTCTGATAGAAAGCCATAGAAATGGCTGCAGAAACAGCTAAAATGAAGCCAAACAGTCTAGCATAATCGGTATTGGTCTGCAGAGGAAGAATTAGTTCGAGAAGCATGATGGTCAAGCTGTAAATCAGTCCAAAACTCCAGCTACCAACCAACATCAGTACAGCTTTCTTGTCGGTCATTCGAGTCTTGTAGGACAACGGAGAACGCACGGCCCAGGCACGCAGGAAGCAGAGAAAGAAGTAGCTCGCTGATTGGTTGAAAAATGCGCCAATCACCAGCGATTTAGTCACCGCTAGGAATGCGCTGAGCAGATGGAAAAACTGACTGCAGACAAAGCAGAGACTTATGAACAGATCACACAGGGATCGACTGATCAAGAAAAAGTATAAAATTCTGGCCAACTTATTCTGTCGCACTCCGTAAATGGCCAGTGGCAGAAAGGCAGAATTAAATATAACAGCACTGGTGTAGACCACTAAATAGCCAATGGTCAGTTGTCGTTCGAGTTTCGGCCCCTGGCTGGCTAGTGAAAAGTTGAGGAAAGAGGAGATTTGGTCGGAGGAAGTGTTGCATTTCAGCAAAAAGTCAGTGAGATTGAAGTTTGGCGACAGCGCCATTTATAATAAGAATAGGAGCAAAGACGCACTTACTGACTGGCAGAGACACTATCACTTGAGATAAGGGTGCCAGTAGAAGGCAAATACCAGTCTATGACATACATACGATTGATTGAGTGAGAACCTAGATTTCTGGGCACAGGTTTACCAGAAAACATTGCAATCAACTCCCACTCGTACATGTAACGCTCCGGGCCGACCTGGGGAGAGGGGGGTAGGTGGTTTTCCTCAGGAGGGTGGTCGAAGGGGTTTTCTTTCGCCCAGAGGGGGTCCAAAGTTTCAAAAAGCTCCAAAACGCCTGGAAATGCGTTTTTAGCACGTTTTTTCAGTAAGGACGCTAATAATGGCTATTTTAACCTGCTAGAGCAAAAAATGACAAAAAGCGCTTCCAAAAACACCGATTTCTCTTAAATATCAACAGTGGAACGACGAATTCGGTTTTCAAAGCGAATTTTAGGCTAAAAATTAGTGATTTCTGAGCCAGTTTGTTAGCCACTACTCGTACTTGTATTTTTGGGTTGGGGGTCCCTTAACCTGTCTTGGGGATGAGGGGATTTGGCCTTTTCAGCTAGGTGGGTAACCCCCCAAAGCCCACTAGTACATGTACTGTATGTATGCTCCCACTCAACTACGGCCATTCCCCTCACTCGGAACTAGTGTTGTTTGTGTATACACATACACATTTACCATACACAAAAATACACATCTTTGCTGTACTAAGAGCTAGTAGATATCATCACAAAGCCTAAACATGACCCTAAAGTAACTCAATTTCAAACATATCCTAGTTTTCAAACAGTGGACTATGATAGATCTGACTTTTCCAGTTTCTCACTCAAAATCAGGCCAAAATTTTGCATTGTTTGTAAAGATTTATTCAAACAGTAGGTAGAGTTTGAACCAGGGAGTCAAAACTGTAAAAAACAGGTGTTGCTCCCTTTGACTAGAATACAAACAAACATTTTCCTATCTATGTATGGATGGACAACAAATTACACGTTTCTAATGTCAAGCAAGGCAACGTACGTACAGTAGGTAGCCGCTAAAACTCTCAGATCGAACAAAAGCATGTAAACAGCTCGAGAGGCGCTTCAATGTTCTCGCTTCCTAACCCATTCCAAACAGATGCTGAATTCACTTCACAATAAAACGCTTCCGAACTTCTCAAATGTTTATAGGTTGGATTGGAATAACAATTGAATAAGACAGACTTCTTGTCCCACAACACAGAAAGATGACGGGCGGGCAAAAAACTCAACGAATGAACATATTTGTACAACAGCACGCAACGTTTTTCAGCGACTACACGAGAAATGGACTTCCATTTGAGGCTTTTCAACATTTCGGCATTGGGCAGGTCAAAACGATTGAGCAGTAGCTTAGCAGCTTTGATTGCACGTATTCTAATCGCAACTGATCGCGATATTAGCAGGGTAGGTGGCGCAACATGCATACAGTATGGAGGGGCGCACAACTTGCATATACACGGCACGAATAACTGACGAAATTTGGCTTTCGCCATCCTTCGCAACGATCCTAACACAGACTTTGCAAACGACACCTTATTGCTGGTATGGTGGGCGAGAGAAAGCCTAGTGTATATAGGGTCACTCCCAAATACTTAACAGACTGCTCAGATGCAATTGTCACATTATCCACATAATGTACTATTAGTAACAGTACTCCTTTTTTTAGCAAATAATTTCAATCGCTATCGCCTGTCACAGTACATGAGGTAGTCTAAGAAAGGGATTAAGACGGACACTAAAATTTGCGCAGGCGGCGTTATCAGATGTCGGTAGCTTTGTTGACACTTCCCGAACGCAGTCAGTCTTGGTTTAAAGTTTACTTTGAATCATGGCTCTAAAAGCCGGATCCGACAAGCCGCTGAACAAGGGATCTATGCTCATACGGACTCCATAGACGACAAACGCAGAATAAATGAAAACAAACCAATCAAAGACTGAATTAAAATATGCAAATTCACACGGCTCAAAAGCAAAGTGCAAAACATAAATAGCTCCGTACAGAAGCGCATACATAACCGGGGCATAGGACACAAAGAAAATTAAAATACTAGCTCCGATTTTCATAAAGTTTCCCAAGTTTTCTTGCGGCCGGCCAGAAACTCTATTTTTCCGTGCCTTGTAAATAGCTACTACGGTACAACCGTAGACTATGCAATTGCTTTGATAGAAAGCCATAGAAATGGCTGCAGAAACAGCTAAGATGAAGCCAAACAGTCTAGCATAATCGGTATTGGTCTGCAGAGGAATAATTAGTTCGAGAAGCATGACGGCCAAGCTGTAAATCAGTCCAAAACTCCAGCTGCCAATCAAGATCAGCACAGCTTTCGTGTCGGTCATTCGAGTCTTGTAGGACAACGGAGAACGCACGGCCCAGGCACGCAGGAAGCAGAGAAAGAAGTAGCTCGCTGATTGGTTGAAAAATTCGCCAATCACCAGCGAGTTAGCCACCACCTGCAACCAGTCGAACAGATGGAAAGCCTCACTGCAGACAAAGCAGAGGCTTATAAGCAGATCGCACAGGGATCGACTGATGAGGAAAAAGTATAAAATTCTGGCCAACTTATTCCGTCGCACTCCGTAAATAGCCAGCGGCAGAAAGGCTGAATTGAATATAACAGCACTGGTGTAGACCACTAAATAGCCAGTGGTCAGTTGTCGTTCGAGTTTCGGCCACTCGCTGGCCAGTGAAGAGTTGAGGAAAGAGGAGATTTGGTCGGAGGAACTGTTGCATTTCAGCAAGAAGTCGGTGAGATTGAAGTTTGGCGACAGCGCCATTTATAATAAGAATAGGAGCAAAGTACTGTTTCCCAGTTCATTAATTTTCTAATTAACTTGCTTGTAACTGTTAGGAATTTTATTTACTAACTACGTATTTACTTGCTAGACACCGCAATTTCAAATTTAATTTGTCATTAACCTTCTATTTGCTAGAAATTGCTACAAATTTTTCGTTCAATCAAGTAATGTCTGCCGGAGATTTTCTGATTATAAGACCAGCATAGTTATTATAAGATCATAGATTTAAAAAGGGACCCATTTGGGCATTTTCATGTTTGTCTTATAAGTGGAAAACTCCGGTACCGTTTAGAATCAAAACTGTACATTGTATCTAAGTTTCAACAAGCTGAACAGTCAACAGCAGGAAGTGAAGCACCAGCAAGAATTTTCTCTAACTTTACCCTAACATGAACACATGCATTAGTTTTCTATTTGCCGACTCTACTGTCAGCCTAGAGACTGACTTTTGTCCATACTTGGCTATCAGCCCTACTTTAGCTACTTAATATGCGTAGCGTAACCAACCTTCGGGAAAATATCCTGGCAGCGCCTCAGGACCCAGGCCAAGCGGGGAAAGATATGGATAATGGATGAATATGTCTGAGCCTAGTAAATTCCTAGCAAATTTCTCGCTCCCTCAATCCGAATTAAACTAGCTAGGTATTTATTTAGTAGGTGGCGCTTTGCCCAAAATTAACTTGTTAGGAATTTGCAGTTTGCTACCCGATTTGGCCGCCCAAAAATAAAAATTGCTATTTGCCAAATATAAACCTTGCTGGGAAACAGTAGAGCAAAGACGCACCTACGTACTGACTGGCAAAGACACTATCACTTAAGATAAGGATACCACTAGAAGGCAAATACAGTCTATTGATAAATACGATGATTGAGACAACACAGATTTCTGGGCACAAGTTTACCAGAAAACATTGCAATCAACTCCCACTCAACTACGGCCATTTCCCTCGCTCGGAACCCGTCAGCTCAACATTCTTTTTGCAAATTTCAAATCTAATTCGGCTAAAAATCGCCAAAAATCGCTAATTTGGGATGAAATACAGCTAAAAAGTGTTGTTTTGCAGGCGATTTTGGAAATTGTTGTGCCTGAAATTGTAAAAAAATCGCAAAAGTTTGCTCCAAAAATTACTTGCCAGAAAATCGGAGGGGGGTCCCCATCCGGGGGGGTCTGGCCTAAGTCGGGTGGGGGGCGGCAGACCCCCAGACCCCCTGTTACATGTATGGACCCCGGACCCAAAAAATAACTGGTTCAGAAATCACTAAAATCCTAATGTAGCTAAATCCGCTTAAAATGATGTTCGCAACCGAATGTGGGTGGCGTTTCCGCTGTAGACATTGGACAAATCGTTGTTAGTATAGAAGTCCTTTTTGTAAGTTTAGGCTTGGTTTTAGCTCTTAAACGCTATTTGGATAGAAATTGCGATTTTTATCCCTTTTGTTAGATAAAGCGTAGGTACTACAAACGCATCTCCAAGCGTTTTGGAGGTTTTTGAAACGTTGGACCCATACATTTAACAGGGGGGTCTGGGGGGTCTGCCCCCCACCCGAAATAGGCCAGACCCCCCAGATGGGGACCCCCCCCCCCCCCGAGACGATTTCACCGACCGCCCCCCCCCCGATTTTTCTGACAAGTAAATTTTAGAGCAAACTTTTGCAATTTTTTACAATTTCACACACAAAAATTGCCAAAATCGCCTGCAAAACAGCACTTTTTAGCTGTATTTCAGCCCAAATTCGCGATTTTTGGCAATTTTTAGCCGAAAAATTGCGATTTTTTCGATTTTTGAGCGTTTTTTAGTGCCCACCCCCCTCCCCCAAAATTTTGGCTCAGACCCCCCCCCCCGGCCGGCGCCAGACCCCCCCCAACCCCCCCTCCCCCCATCGGCGGATGACCTGTTACATGTATGGTTGGACCCCTACCTAGGTGAACCCTACCCTATTTTGGACCCCTACCTGGGTGAACCCTACCCTATTTTGGACCCCTACCTGGGTGAACCCTACCCTTACCCTATTTTGGACCCCTACCTGGGCTTGTTGGACACAACCACCTGGCAGTTTAACCGCTACTCCTCCTGCCCTCACCTGCCACATCTACCTTGTTTGATGGGAGCCCGGATTTGCGATTTTAAAACGTTTTAAACAGGCCGAAATATTGACACAACATGCATAAATGCTCAGAATTTTTACTCTCAAAAACTTGGCCAAATCTGTCCCTTCAACCACTAGTTATAGACTTCCCCCATGTTCACTTTGACCACGGACACATTGAAATGCATAACTAGAGGTTGGAGTGCCAAACTTATTTTGTTTAAGTAAGTTTTGTTTTGTTTTTTCAGCTAAACTTTTGTGAGCAAAAATTATAAGTATTGAAGAGATTGAGTGTTTTTGTGTGATTGTTTGAGTGTATTCCAGTTGTGTAGTTGCTTAGTGTGATTGTGTTGTGTGTGTGCGTTGTGTTTTACTAGTTGATAAAACCTCCCACTTCTCTTTCATTTGGTGCCGAACAGACCCGGGAGCCTGCCAGCCTGCCTTCGTTCACGTTCTACTACAAAGTTCAAGTTCTACTACTCAGTTTCTCCCGTTTCCACATCTCAAGATCAAGTTTGCTTTGGATCGTGATCATCAGGCACAGATGTGGCCACCAGTTGATGCTCACATGTCCACTACATTTCGTGACTGCCACCGACTTCTACAAGAACAAAACCAGCGTGATCGCGAGCAGTATCGGCGATGGCAGCTTGACCAACAGCAGCGTTACCAAGAGTGGCAGACCGAACAGCGCCAGCGTGATCGCGAGCGGCTGCATGAAGCACGTCTCGAACGACAGCGGCTGTATGAGGAGCGTCTCCGTTGGGATGAAGAACAACAGCAGCGTGACAGAGAGTGGTGGATCGATTTCAACAAACGTCTCAACCGTGTGCTTGACAGATACCAGTCTCAGTTCAGCAAAACTCCCATTAAAGGTGTAAGAAGCAGTGAAGGAAGTCGAGGAGAAAGACAAGGAGAAGGCGAAAGTAACGAGAAAAGTGTGGATGAGCAGGACAAGGATGAAGTGAAGAAAAATGAGAAGGATGAAGAGAGGAATAGGGAGGAGAAAGGTGATAAGGAGAAGGAAGAGAAAGAGATTGTTTCGGTTAAAGGCGCGCTTATTGGGGCACACGTGGACGATCCCATCGATGCGACCCCTGCTGCACCTCCGTGTTCAGCTTCGTTTCTGAGTACTCATCAAGATGATTCGGTTCCATTAGAGGCTCTCGATTCGTGCTCTGGTTCTCTGGACGTCCAAGTCAGCTCGTTAGACACTCCCTTCACTGGGTTAACGGTCGATCCTCCGTTCAGTGGGCATTCCAGTTCAGAGAAAGAGATGGTTTCCGTTCAAGATGTTCTTGTTTTGCCGGCAGAAGATTCGGCTTTGTTTGTGCATTCAGTTATGGATGAACCTATGGTCTTTGACGTGGATAGAAGAGAGGAAGGCGGAAGAAGAAAGGTAAAGAGAGTGAGAAGGAAAGAAGAGGAAGAGAAAGTCGAAGAGGAAGGAGCAGAGATGGTGAGAGAGGAAAGGAAGGTTGAAGAGGAAAGAGGAAAGTTGGTGAGAGAAAGAAGGATGATGAGGCAGAGAAAGAAGGAGGAAGAGAAGAAAGAGGAGGAGAAGAAGATGAGAAAGAGAGTGATGAGGCGGAAGCGGATGATGAGGAGTAAGGTGATGAGAAGAAGGTGGAAAGTGAAGAGGAGAAAGAGGATGAAGAGGGTTAAGAGAAGAAGGAGAGAGAAGAGAGTGAGAAGAAGACAGAGGAAAAGAATGATGTTTCGTTTGAGTTCGCTGCATAAGAGATGGAATCCCGTTTCTCCTATGACAAGACAACAGATGAAGGCAAGGGCTCAGAAAGGAAGGAGCGTCGTCCGCAAGAGGTTGAATCATCATCGTGGCGTCAACGCAGAGCAGGTCTCCGGATATGCAGAGTCAGCAGAAGGCAGGGCAACAACGGATGAGGCCCAGTCAACGTCCAAAGGGGAGTGATGAAGAGATTGAGTGTTTTTGTGTGATTGTTTGAGTGTATTCCAGTTGTGTAGTTGCTTAGTGTGATTGTGTTGTGTGTGTGCGTTGTGTTTCACTAGTTGATAAAACCTCCCATTTCTTTCAGTATGTATGTTCGGTAGTGTTAAAATTTCAACCAAATTCATTGACAAAAGTTACAGCAGACGAAACCAGCGATAGATAAAAGCCCACCACTGTACATCCAGGAAGTGTCTTAGTTTTGCTGTACCACCATCCGTTTGAACAACAACAAAACGATTTTTATAGTTTAAATGGCTGACCTAAAGTGAATTTTTAGGTTGACCTACCAGTAGTGTTATTATGACTACTAGTCAAAGTCAAAGTCATAGTTAATACTTTTTTTGATATCGCAGTCAAACGAACAGGTAGTTAAACTCAAAGTTTGACTACCTTCGTTACCATAAATATATAGTGTTGTTACAATACCAAAATTTCGGTTTGACTATGACTATGACTACCACCGTCCGTTTGAGTACAAAATACAAGAGTAGCAAATTTGACTATATCGTAGTCAAACCGTTTCACTACCATGACCACCGGTTTGACTACTTTGACTACCTTTTTAGACAGAGCAAAATTGACATTTTCAGCAGTTTATCATGTTTCAGTTACCAGGCGTCAGCCTAACGATGACAAGTCTTCTTCACACACAGGCGTAAGCCTGAAATGGGTGTTATTCCATCAATAAATCATTCACTTCGAAATAAACAGTGGTTGGGCGCTAAAACATACGGCAGAATTGTTCTTTTCCCTGCAAAATTTTCATTGTAAACCAAAAAACAGCAGGCTATGCAAAAAATGCTGTAAAATCGAATAAAACGCCCTTTAAGCCAATTCTTGTTGTTTCTTTAACCAAAAAGTGTACATAATCTACTGTACATCATAATTTTAATCTTGTTACCTGTGGAGCTTGAATCAAGTAGAGATTCACTGACTGATGCTTCATTGTTTTCAGAATTTTAGAGAAAAGGTTGTTTGGTGTTCTATACAGTGCTTAAAAATATATCAAATTTCTCAAATATTTTGTTGCGAACAGTGAAGAGTGATAAAATACGCCTGAAAAGCATGCCTCTTATAACAAAACGCAGTCATAGTCAAACGGTTTGACTACCTGGTCTTCGTTTGACTACTACCAGTCAGGGTCTGTGGAAATTTCTCTAACCTATCAGTTATTGTATTGTACATCGGTGTGGTTTTAAATTCATGATCCGATCGCCGAACTTGCACCGAAAATCGGGTTGCCGGCGCGTTGAACCGGTTTTCACTTTTGACCGACCTTCGACCAACTTTGACACCTAAAATGGTCAGCCCTATCAACTTGACCGTGTTAAATCTGACACCTACCGGTTGTTTGTACCAATTTTCGGCTATAAAACCCTATTCACTTAGCAGTTTTCACTTTACTATTATTGTTGCTCTAAGAAAATGAACTTCCATCCAGCCGTTCTCTGTTTTGCCTTTTTGAATTTCGCGCCACTCTCTTGGACCATTCCAATCGATAACGGCGTGGTGGGAGATGCTGCAATACAGTGCGGCTCCAGCTCGATTACGATAACTTTTGAGACAGAGAACACTTTCGACGGTAAGCTTGCCACCTTTACTAAAGGAACTGAAGACAGGAACTCTAGGTAAAATCTTTGTCAAGAACCATTACAACGAACCCAGTTGCAAAGTGGAAGGCTCTCGAAATCGGGAAGCCTCGATCGAGCTGGCATTCGATTCCTGCGACGTGCGCCGGGAACGGTCACTGAACCCAAGGGGAATTTTCGTCACCGCTACCGTGATCATCAGTTTCCATCCGGTTTTCCTGACCAAGATTGACCGAGCAGTTAAGGTGCAGTGCTTCTACATGGAAGCCGACAAGACTGTCAGTCAGGAACTGGAAGTCAGGTAATCAACCAATCAGCTATGTCTCTGAGACTGACCGACCAATCAGCTTGCAGCATGCTCACCACTGAACTGCAAACCCTGACCGTGCCCATGCCTGTGTGTCGGTATGACATCCTTGATGGAGGACCCAATGGTGACCCCATTAGGTTTGCACTGATTGGACAGCAGATTTACCACAAATGGACCTGTGACACCGACACCAGTGAGTGAGGAGTAAGGTGGTATCGATTTATCGATTGATTCTTCAGCTGACACCTTCTGCATGGTGGTCTATGACTGCAAAGTGGACGATGGTACAGGAGACGTGATCCAGTTGCTGGACGAGGATGGCTGTGCACTGGACAAGTTCCTCCTCAACAACCTGGAGTACCCGACCGACCTGATGGGAGGGGTGGAGGCCCACGTGTTCAAGTACGCAGACCGCGCCAACCTCTACTTCAACTGCCAGATCAGAATCACCGTCAAAGAGTCCGGGCAGGAGTGTCCTCTGCCAGAATGTCCGGATCCTTTGGGCAATCGACGTGGCAGTCAGCCGCGAAGAAACCGATTCTCACGAAATCGCAACCAGGCGCGAAGAAACCGATTTTTGGCCAGAAGGGGTCGCGGCAGATTTGCGCGCTATGCGAAAGAATCTGAAGAAGTTGCCGTTGTGGATGTCAGCTTGCCAAGTCCGCTGTTGGTTGCTGGCATTGACTTTAATGAATTCGACGCTCCTCTGCTGACGACAAAGCCGGAAACGGCAAACGACCAGTTCTGCGTTGGGCACGCCGGGCTTGCTATGTGGCTGGCTGGAGGTGTGGTTTTGTCCATTCTTGCCACCGTTTTGTCTGTGCTTGTTTTGTTTCGGAAGAGAAAATAATTTCTGTAATTGTATTTTTGTTTGTTTGAATTAGCTTAGTTTAATTTTGTTGTCTTTAGCTAGTCGGGTATTACTTGTTCAGGTACCTACGTTTGATGAATAAAGTTTTTTGCATGTTGATTGATATTTATGAAAACCCGTCGCATTAAGGTTTCACTTATTACTGTTAATAGATACCACAATTGTATGGCGGTTCAAGTTCAAAATTTTAAGAAATAATAAAAGGTTCAAGTTCAAGTAATTTTTGAGTCAGCTATCATTCGGTTAGCTGATAAAGTGCTCGGCATATATTGTACATAGAATCTGACATATAGAGGCGTATGCTCTTTTATTATAACGAACAGGTTCAGTAGGGGCCAGTTCAAATATGGCTATTTTAACGACAAGCCTGTCTGAGGGCAACCAGCATTTGCTTTTAAAGCCCCAGTCAAAGTCTGGTTTTTCTGCCACTGCGGCACAGCGCCGGTTCAATTTTACACGTCGCGTTGTGTGCAAAAATGGCCTCACTGACAGACGACGTCAGCTCCGGCCTTTCCCTCCTAACTTTCCTTACATGGCCGTTAATTATGCTAATCTTTGCTCTCATTGTTCTCTTACTTAATTTTGCCTGTAAAATACATATAGAGCTTGGAAGAAAAGTGAAAGAATTTCTGAAGAACTCTTCGCAACAGCGCCAAACTTTTATTATCTAGAAAGAAGGCAAATCAGAACTGTTGCTTTACACCATGATATGCAAATATTTTCTCAATACAGTATGGAGCTTGGAGTACTGTAGCGTCGCACCATCTCCTGCCGATTATTTGAATTCCGATTGGTAAGCCGGTAATCGGTGAAAAACCGGCGTTCAACGTCAAGGCTGGGTGGCCGCTGTTGTTGAAAGGAATTCGGTTCTGTGTTGTGCTAATATTTTGATCGATTTCTTCTAAAAACCTGATAAAATTGTGATTTAAATATCTTTGCTCGAACCACCTTCTAAACTAGATTCCGGCCCGGGCAGCGCAAATGCAGTGGAGTTCATGGTTGGCGTGACCAAAAGGTCGAAAATCTGCAACGCTTCGTCGTAACGCTTTCTGTTCTCCTTTCGGTATTTTTCAGCTTTTGCTAGCAAGCTTAAGCCGTATTTTTCGCGAAGATAGGCAGAAAACATGGAACCAATTTTTAGGTCGTGAGATAGGCTTGCCGAATCCGATTTTAGACCTTCAAACATCGCCTTGGCTAACCGACTGCATTGAAGACCTTCTGAGTATGGAATTGTTCCTAGATCAAATTTAAATTTCGCGCGTATTTTGCAGAAGGTTGCATGACAAACTAACCTGCATTATCGATTAGATTTCTTACGGAAAACAGATTCAGAACAGTGGCTACATCAGTAGCTGAAAATAAGTTTTTTGTTAGAAATAGGCTGAAAAGCGGTCAGTTCTACCAAATGGATGGTGTATTAAAGAAAATTCGGTCACTTCCTTGAACTGCTTAGACCTTTTTATTCTTTTTAGTGCTTCATTAATTGTGTCCTTCACTTCATCGGTGCAGAAGTCGAACGATTCTTGAATGACTCCGATTTTTAGCTCTCCTGTTGAGTTAGCCAACTATAAAACTGTCAGTAGCTTTCGACTTTGGAAGCCGCCAGAAACCTACAAGACCCCTTCAAAATTTTACACACGTAACTTGGCAAAATCCTTGGTTGGTGGTGCGCCACTCTCAGGCAGGCTGGAGCCTGAACCTTTGGCTAGAAATGATTATGTACTTGCTTTCCTTGCCTGTTTCGAGTATTCAGTGACCACAAATCCAAAACTCGGTTGTCTACCGTCTAAACCACAATCGAATCCGGCAATCACCTACAATACGTTCTGTAAAGATTAAACCACTTACAAATCACCCGTTTAGACCTTTCTGTTCAATCACATGGAAACATTTTTGCGCTTATACGAACAACACATAGCGAAGCTTAAAATGTGAGTTTCACGTTTGTCTGTGTTCCAGAGTATAGAGTTCATTCGAATCGAAAGTGTTAAAAAATCACCAGCCTACCTCTAACAGAAGTGCACAATCTTCCACATTCCTAGCCATAGGTCCGCCATGATCGAGGGACGGTTCAAAGGCACACATCCCAGTGTACGGCACCAATCCCCAAGTAGGTTTCAGTCCCACAATTCCGCAATGGGATGCCGGGTTCCGTATAGAGCCCCCTTGGTCACAAGCCACCGCCATATCAGCCTCTCCAATTGCAACCTATACCAAGCAACATACAGTACTCTTGACAGAATACTAATCTACGCAACACGCACCAGGACGCCACAGCCACTGCTAGATCCCCCTGCAGTGTGTTTGCTGTTGTATGGATTAATCACAGGACCATACGCATTGGATAGACCACTTCCGCTGTAGCACAAGTTCTCACAAGTAGCCTTGCCGACAATTTCTCCGCCTTGCTCAAGCACCCGGGTTACCACTGTTGCATCGAATTTAGGAATGAAGCCCTCCAGGCTTCGGCAGCCGTTCATCAACGGTATCCCGGCCAAGAATATGTTGTCCTTAAGGACAACCCGTCGGCCACTCAGTTTTCCGCTTCCGGCACCTTTTATATTGCATTTCCAGTACCTGTGCGGTGAAGTGACTCTTTCTTGAAACAGGTGCTTTGCCAGCCAGGTTAGTTAAAGACTTTTTTGATAGGCAAGGTGAGTAGCCTACCCAGGAGGGGTGTAGGATGGGTACACCCCCTTCGTGGCGGTGGCGGAGGTTGGTAGGAAGGAAAAATTTGTCAAAATATGAGAAACTAATGAATTACGCACTGAAGCTGTCTGGTTTTTAGGTTTAGAGTGCCTTTTAAATGCGTTTTAGAGGTCTAAATTTTCAAATAATTTTCGCCCTGGTTGGGCTTCTGCTAAATCATGTCTGTTCAAACTACTGAAACTGTCACCTTTAGGGAATTTTACGCTCAGAATACCCTCTAAATGCCTTTTGAAGGATAATTTTGCACTTTTTTGCCCTAGCCCAATCAGGCAACTTCAATCATTTTACGCCCGTTTGCAAAATCCACTGGTAAAGGTTGAGGAAGTAGTACACTACGTATATCAAACAGACAAAGAGAAAAGTTTATTCAAGGTATAAAGTCTTCAGCTGACCGTCCTGGGACTAGACCATCTGGGCTCATTTCCGGCTTCAAATGCCCGCCCAAACAGAAATTTCGAAAAATCTATCATGGACATAACTTTGAACGAAATCTGAGGCAAGTGTGTACGTAGCGAAAGCGACCCAGATACTATGTACATACATGTACCGGGGGGGGTGGGGGGGGTCTGCCCCCACCCGACTTAGGCCAGCCCCCTCCCGGATGCCCCCCCCCCCCCGAGACGATTTCGCCGACCCCCTTCCCTCCGATTTTTCTGGCAAGTGAATTTTTGAGCAAATTTTTGCAATTTTTTACAATTTCAGACACAAAAATTGCCAAAATCACCTGCAAAACAGTACATTTTAGCTGTATTTCAGCCCAAATTAGCGATTTTTGGCGATTTTTAGCCCAAAAATTGCGATTTTTTTCGATTTTTGAGCGTTTTATAGTGCCCGACCCCCCCTCCCCCCGACCGGTGCCAGACCCCCCCAACCCCCCTGCCCCATCGGCGGATGACCTGCTACATGTATGACTACGTACTGTACCTTTTGATCGAGGAGATAAATCTATGTTTCTTTAACATAAGGAAAAATTCTGCACCTACGTACAGTATGTATACCAGGCATTAAATGGATTTTCCAACTTATCAGGTCTGTAGCCGCTTGAGCGCGGGTACTTTATTGAAGCAATCAATTCGGACAGATCCAAAATTTGGTTTATCTTTGTGGGAATAAGTAAACAAGTCTAAATAAATTGGCTTCACAAATAATAGTAAGCACAATATTTTCAAGAGGAAAACCTTCGTATTCAATGAAATCCTTTTCAACAAGATCAAATCCAAATTTGGAATTCAGCACCGTTAGTTCATCTATAGTTGGCGGCTGGAAAACAGCCCCCCCGAGACGATTTCACCGACCCCCCCCCTCCGATTTTTCTGGCAAGTAAATTTTCGAGCAAATTTTTGCAATTTTTTACAATTTCACACACAAAAATTGCCAAAATCGCCTGCAAAACAGCACTTTTTAGCTGTATTTCAGCCCAAATTAGCGATTTTTGGCAATTTTTAGCCAAAAAATTGCGATTTTTTCGATTTTGAGCGTTTTTTAGTGCCCACCCCCCTCCCCCAAAATTTTGGCTCAGACCCCCCCCCCGGCCGGCGCCAGACCCCCCCCCCAACCCCCCCTCCCCCCATCGGCGGGTGACCTGTTACATGTATGTTTTAAACTGCTAAGCTATAAACTGATACGCAAAGAATGCTATAATAGGCAAGCTGCAACTCTGTCAAAGTGCAGACATAGATACCAAGGAAAAACAGAGCTCAAAGCAAAGCACCGCGATTCTAATTCTAACCAAGCGATTCTGTCAAAATTTGAATTACTATATCGTAAAATTCAATCAGATTTGAACTCCCTTTGAAGTGGCTTGAGAGCTTTCTCGATTGCATAAGCGGCCTGAAGTACCACATCATCATTCCACCTTCGCCCGACAATTTGAAGCCCGATAGGCAAATTTTCAGACGAATACCCGGCATTCAGAGTTAAGGCCGGGTGGTGAGTCCCGTTGAAAGGAGCTGTGTTATTCACCACTCCGAATGCCCGCTGAATTCGCTCTGAAAGTCACTGTTCTGTAGGTACAGACAGACTGCCAAAAATCATAGCCCCCGCCCAGACTAAACTCATGATCGAAAAAATTAAGAGTCAGTCTCCGAACTGATCGAGTCTTGGCCCTTTGCCCTATTCAGACCCCAAAATTGAAACTTTGGGCTAGAGAGCTGTAGGTTGGTACACTAATACATACTTATGAGTTGTCTTTCGGCCCCAAAGGATTAGTGGATTTGACGCTCCAATCCCGAGATACAGCCTTCTGAAAATCGGCCCACTTAACTATGGGACCAACATTTCAAACTCGAATTTCTAACCTACCAGCTGGAGTTTGAAGATAAAAATTTGGGTTTTTGCGTAACTTTTGGAGTACTTTAAGAATCTGCAGTCCAATTTTGTTTTGGAAGAAAAAAAGTTTTTTCGACCTCTTTGGTGGGCCATAACTCGGCTGCAACCCCCCCTAGAGGCGCTTTTTTATTTCATAACTTTGTAGTGCTTTTCATAAGCTTTATTTTGGTATAGAATATGGTACGATTGCTGGTGGCCAATCCAGTGAAAATTGGCCTCAAATGTCACGAACTCGAAAAATTCGCATGTTTCACTATAAACATAAATTTCCAAATCGAATTTCTGACTTAATGAACGGAGTTGAGCTGTGAAAATTTGGGTTTCCAGAGTACTTTCAGTGCGCTTTCGGAATATTTAGTGGATTTAGAATTTCGAGGAAAAAAATTTTTTTTCGACCTCTTTGGCGGGCCATAACTCGGCTGGAATCCCCCCTAGAGGCGCTTTTTTATTTCATAATTTTGTAGCGCATTTTATAAGCTTCATTTTCGTATACAATATGGTACGATTGCTGGTGGCCAATCCAGTGAAAATTGGCCTCATAGGTTACAAACCGAAAAATTCCCTCATTTGGAAGACCAGAGTTCTCAACATTTGAGGCCAATTTTCACTGGATTGGCCACCAGCAATCGTGCCATATTCTATACCAAAATGGAGCTTGTAAAAAGCTCTACAACGTTATGAAATAAAAAAGCGCCTCTAGGGGGTTCCGGCCGAGTTATGGCCCGCCAAAGAGGTCGAAAAAAATTTTTTTCATCAACATTCTAAATCCACTAAATATTCCGAAAGCACACTGAAAGTACTCTGGAAACCCAAATTTTCACAGCTCAACTCCGTTCATTAAGTCAGAAATTCGATTTGGAAAATTATGTCTATAGTGAAACATGCGAATTTTTCGAGTTCGTGACATTTGAGGCCAATTTTCACTGGATTGGCCACCAGCAATCGTACCATATTCTATACCAAAATAAAGCTTATGAAAAGCACTACAAAGTTATGAAATAAAAAAGCGCCTCTAGGGGGGTTGCAGCCGAGTTATGGCCCACCAAAGAGGTCGAAAAAACTTTTTTTTCTTCCAAAACAAAATTGGACTGCAGATTCTTAAAGTACTCCAAAAGTTACGCAAAAACCCAAATTTTTATCTTCAAACTCCAGCTGGTAGGTTAGAAATTCGAGTTTGAAATTTTGGTCCCATAGTTAAGCAGGCCGATTTTCAGAAGGCTGTATCTCGGGATTGGAGCGTCAAATCCACTAATCCTTTGGGGCCGAAAGACAACTCATAAGTATGTATTAGTGTACCAACTTACAGCTCTCTAGCCTAAAGTTTCAATTTTGGGGTCTGAATACTGAGACTCGATCGGTTCAGAGACTGACTCTTAAAGTTCTGATAAGTTGGACATCTGATTGTAGGTTTATACTCAAAAGCTCAATATAATATTGACAATATATTGAGTGTAGTGTGACTACTGTCGGAAACATATGTTTTATGTATATGTTTTAAAACATAAACATGTTTGTTTTTAGGAAAACATATATGTTTATGTTTCTCAATATGTTTGCATGTCAAATATGTTTTGTAGTATTTATATGTTTTGAGGCATACATGTAACAGGGGGGTCTGGGGGGTCTGCCCCCCACCCCACTTAGGCCAGACCCCCCCAGATGGGGACCCCCCCCCCCCCCGAGACGATTTCACCGAGCCCCCCCTCCGATTTTTCTGGCAAGTAAATTTTCGAGCAAATTTTTGCAATTTTTTACAATTTCACACACAAAAATTGCCAAAATCGCCTGCAAAACAGCACTTTTTAGCTGTATTTCAGCCCAAATTAGCGATTTTTGGCAATTTTTACCCAAAAAATTGCGAATTTTTCGATTTTTGCGCCTTTATTCGTGCCCACCCCCCTCCCCCAAAATTTTGGCTCAGACCCCTCCCCGGCCGGCGATAGACCCCCCCAACCCCCCCCCTCCCCCATCGGCGGATGACCTGTTACATGTATGTTTTGAGGCCAATATGTTTCTGGAAACATATACATATGTGTGTGTGCGCTGCCTGGCTGTTGAGCGGCGGCTCTGTCTGGCCGCTCTCCTTTGTGTGTGCTAAAGCCACGTCAATTTTCTTTTGCCAATGTCTCGCGTTCTTTGCTTTCAATGTGGGAGCGATATCTTTTCAAACAGACTGAAATGCTTGCGATGTTCCTTCTGCGGCGACATCTTTATGTGTCAGCCTTGTTTTGGTAAGACTCTGCTGGGACCGACGAGAGTCTCTGCTCAGTACTGTGACGAGGTGGCTGGGCTTGCAGTCTCGACTAGAACCAAGTTTATTGCCATGCGTTGCCCTGACTGCTTCGATCTGCTTGACAGACTTTATTCCAAAGAAATGGACCGTGACGCGTGGCCGTCAGTTGCCACCATGACTGGTGCTTCGGGTCCTCCTCACGATGACTACTCTGCTCTGTGCAACAAAGTGGCTAGCCTCTCCGACCAACTTGAAAAGGTGACTGCTCACCTAGATAGACTGTCATCTGACAACACAAAAAGAACCTACGCATCTGTCCTGCAAACTGCCAAAAACGGCTTGCCTGTTCCCAACCCCTCCTCCTGCTATGACAAAGCGCACTCAGAGCTGGTGCGTATCTGTGACTGGGAACGAGAGATGCGCGAACGTGAAAGGCGTAGCCTGAATCTTGTCATCAACGGACTTTTTACTCGAACCACTGGCAGCAAGGACATTCCTTTCCTTGTCAACGATCTGTTTTCTGAATTGACTATTGACTGCATGAAAATTCTGAACATTCGGACTGTTGAAACGGACAAACATCGCAAGGTTGTGGTGGAATTGAAAGACCAAGTGACAAAGCAGGCTGTGATGCAACGAAAAAGAACGGTTCTGTCTTCAAAACCTCAGTATGCGTCTGTTTACATCGGCAGTGATCTTACGCCGTGGCAGGCGAAAAAAGCTTTTGACTTGCGGAAAGAATTGCGGGAACGCCGAGAAAACGGCGAGTGTGACCTATTTGTGGACTACCGCACACTCTGTATTCGGAGAGCGAAGACCAAAGCCTCCATGTAACTTATAACTTGTTATGTTTTGTTTGTTTTTCTTCAGATACGTACCCTGTGTATCGTAGTGTCCTGACAGGTTCTGTTTGGGCAGGGTATATAGTCGGTCAAACGGCCTAGCCCGCCCATATCACTTAGATAAACTTCAAATGACTTCATATTTTTGCTATAGGAATTCATGATTTCAAGACTTTTGGTTGCTGTTTGACAGTAAACTTTTCCAAAATCTGACTTTCACTTATAATAATAATAAATAACTTTATACAACGCACATGTAAACCAGATATAATCCAGCAATAACCCAGATGGGCCACATGCGAGGCAATCAGAATGGGCCGAGACCAGTGTGGTGCACTTTTTATCTAGGTAACTAGGTATACCTAGTATTACCTAGTTAATATTTGGGAAAAGTACCTAGATTTACTTTACCTAGTTGTTGGTTACTCTATTTTACCTAGTTTTACTTTACCTAGTTTTAAATCCACATAAGGGGCCGTTCATAAACGACGTCGTTCCAGAGGGGGGGAGGGGGGGTCGGCTGAAATGCGACGATAGACGACGCACCAAGAGGGGGAGGGGGTTAGCAAAAAACGACGTCGCTTTTTTATGAATTTTAGGGTACTTCAATTACATTATTTTCGATTTATGCACATTCTGTCAAACGTTTCTCCATACAGAAAAGCTTTCCAGAGTGGTTGTAGGGATTTATTCTATTGACTGCGCTGTATGGTAACAAAAATACGTGACAGTACTGTATGTACTGCCCTTTTATCGGGGGGGGGGGGTAAACCGAAAACGACGTCGCCATAGGGGGGGGGTTCCCAAGAAACGACGCAAGGCGATTTTGGGGGGAGGGGGGGTCCGAAAAATCGGGATTTTGGAACGACGTCGTTTATGAACGGCCCCTAACTAGGTACTTCTAGGTAAAACAAGTTTACCTAGTTTGATATTTTCAGTTTTACGTGCCTTTTTCAATCAGCAAACCTTCAAATTTCCGGCTTTCCCACAATTACAGTGGCCCAGAGAATGAATTTCTGACTTATTTGATAAAAAATACAAATATTTACTTTGAAATGTGTCAAATTTCGTAAATTTTAACTCCACTAACTTCATCATTGTTCTATTGAACCACAAATAACATTTTGACTTGATTTCGAGCGTTTTAGGTTTACCTAGTATTACCTAGTTTTTCTGGGCTTTACCTAGTATTACTTTACCTAGTTTCTTAGCTGAGAACTTTACTTAGTATTACTTTACCTAGTTTTTTATGTGTCAACTTTACCTAGTATTACTTTACCTAGTTTCAAAATTTCAAAATGCACCACACTGGCCGAGACGGACTCGAACCCGCTACGTGTCATGCGCCGCGTGCATGGGAGCCGAGATACTCGCCAATACACCACAGACGCAGACTTTCACTTAAACTTATTGAATCTGAGTATGCTATCTAACTTGTTGCAAACCGTTTTAAACACGAAATTCAGAATCTCAAGTTTCAATTATCGAAAATTAAGACAAAATATAAGTGAATAAGTGACTTTTACACAAATATATCCGTTTCGGGAACGCTCCATTTAACATTAACAGTGTTGCGTTTAACAGGCTGCGTGTTAAGTCGCAACACGTTAATTGTTCGATTTTCTGTTCGATTATGTGTGTCTGTTAATAAGTCGCAACAGGCTAATTAATGAAACCGTTAATCATATGATATATTCTTTTTGCAGTTAATGGCACATAAAAAAGTAACAAATCGTAAGAAAAGGACCACACTTGGCAGAACGATTCTAGGACACTACCCCTTGTCGCCGACGACTTTTTTGTTTGATCTAACCTTAAGCCTGAGCCTAAACCTCATCCTTGAACATATAAAGCTTAGCCTTAGCTTAAGCCCAAGCTTGACAGAAAGCTAATTATGAAAGAAATAAAGATAATTGGTCACCTTTTGTACTGACTAAAACGGTAGTTTCGGACTGGGGGAGTGTTCTAATTTGAGCTGTTGGAAGGAATTACTGTTGTGCCGCCGATTTTACCTTTTAGATTCCTTCTTTCTAATCTAGCTGCTTTCTTCTTATTCGTTCTTTTTTGGATTATTTCCTCGTCAAACATTGCAAATGCAATGCAGGCTGCCCCCAGAGACGATTTTTCCCGCCCCTCCTACTCCGATTTTTATTTTTAGTATTTTTCCGAAGTACTAACTTTTCAGCAAATTTTTGCAATTTTTTTAATCTGAGACACTATAATTGCAAAATTGTCTGTAAAACATCGCTTTCTATACCTTTAATTTATACCTAATTAGCGCTTTTTTACGATTTGTGCCCGAAAATCACTATTTTTAACGTTTTCTAGCACTTAACCTCTCCCCAGAGTTTGGGCTGAGATCCCAGGCCTGCATCAGACCCTTCCCACACGCTCTATCCATCGATTACCTGTTACTGTATGAGTATGAAGGCGGAGGAGGGGGAAGCCTGTAAGCACACCACATCTGCGAAATGTTTTAATCTTTCAGACATTGAAATAAGCATTTTCTCCAATTATTCACTGAATACGGCGCTTCGATTTGACCACTGCATTTGACTTTTGTTTTCGTTGTGGAGTTGGTCAACTATATATTCGCTATGGTACGTTATTTGAACAATTTACTAATCGTTGGCATATGTGTCGTTGGGGGGTAAAGGGGGCCGGCACCCAAGCCCGATTTTTCGGCAGAAGTCCCCCAGCGGATGTTTTGGGGGACATGAAAACCCACTTTTGGGTTCCAAAGTAAAGAAAATTTTTGCCCAGACAGTACATTCTGCAGCACAAAATTAGTTTTTCGCCTACCCTAATCCAAAACATTGCTTTTAGCAGGGCTTAGAAACTGTGAATAGAGTTTTTAGGTTACTTTCGAACCATAAAACAGGGTACATAACAGAATACAATTCAGAATACATTCTGCTGCACAAAATTTGGTTTTCGCCTACCGTAGAACCCAAAACAGCGTTTTGTAAGGGTTTTGATTGATTGTTTAATTGATTGATTGATTGATTGATTGAATGAGTGATTGATGTATTCCCCACGCTGTGGGCCAGAGTGGAGAGAGAGGGGAGCCGAAGGAAATGGCCGCTTGTTTGTGTGGTGGAGGATTGAGATCAGTTTCATCGACCGGTCAGACTCGTCGACTGGTCAGTTTCGTCGGAATCTGACTCTGGTGGGTGAGTTTCGTCGACTGGCCGGAATTGCGGCTGACCAGTTTCGCCGACTGGCCAGTTATAAAATTCAGAATCTTCAAAGTTCCCGGTCGGTCTCCCGGACCATTTTTCCGACCCCCTCAGATTTTCTGTCAAGTAATTTTTTGAGCAAATTTTTGCGATTTTTCGAAAGTCAGACACTAAAATTGTTTAAATGACCTAAAACAGCGCTTTTTAGCTGTGCTTAAGCCCAAATTAGCGATTTTTTACGATTTATAGCCGAAAATTGCGATTTTATACGATTTTTGAGCGCCCAAGCCCACACTAGAATTTGGGTTCAGAACCCCCGGGCGGCGCTAGGCGTGAACCCCCAACCCTTCTCCGTTCGGCGGGTGACCTGTGACTTGTACGATTTAACTAAAACTCCAGCTAGATGTGTCACCTGTCGCCGCACTCTCTTTTCACACTCGTTGCTTGTTTTAGATACCTTCGCCCACCAACCCCACGGTGCCATATTTGTTCCGGCCGGACCGAGAGTGCCAACTGGTATTTCGTATCGGCTGTTTTCCAGATATGAAGTATTACGCTTTTTGTAGCCAACACTGTGTACTGATCTGGACCTCAAAAAGTTTAATCCATGATTAGGTTTAGGAAGACATTTAGCCCCATCAAACAAAAGTTAGCAGAATTTGGGCCATACATGTAACAGGTCCCGGCCGGCGTGGGGGAGGGGCTTTTCCATCAGGTGGAAGTCGAGGGGTTTCGCCCAGAGGGGGTTAAAAGTTGCAAAAAGATCCAGAACGCCTGGAAATGCGTTTCTAGCACGTTTTTCAGTAAGGAGGCTAAAAATGGCTATTTTAAGCTGCCAAATAGGGGTTTAGAGGTAAAAACAAGCAAGAAAGCGATAAAAGGACTTCGAAAACACCGATTTCTCTGGAAACACCAAATTTGGTTTACAAAGGCTTTTCAAACGAATTTTAGGCTAAAAATTAGTTATTTCTCAGCCAGTTTGTTAGTACAGAATCCACTACTACTACTTGTATTTTTGGATCGGGGGTCCCTAAACTGTCTCGGGGGGTGAAGGGGGGTTTGGCCTTTCTAGCTTGGGGGTAACCCCCAAACCCCCTAGTACATGTATGGTTTTAGGCGATAGTTTCATATTTCCTTAGTGGCACTTCATTAAATAGCTGTTTTCTTCCTATTCAAAATTAAAAAAATCATTTTTTGTCATTTCTAATGATGCAGAACCTAATTGTTAACTGAAATGCGATTTTTGGTCCAGCTGAGCAAGCATCCGGGATATTGCATTTAATAATCAGCGACATATAAGCCAGACCGGAGCGGCCTGAGCCTATTACCTAGAAAATATAGCTGATTCAATGCGATATCAGTCATCCTACCTTGAAAGTGTCGAGAAAGCTTATTTCTGGCCTGAAAATTACTGTATTTCGTTATGCAGTTTCGTCTTACACATGGGCCGGGCGGTTATCCCTCCGCTCGCCGGCCAATACCCCCTCGGCCGGCCATACGCCCGTCGCCCCACCCCGGAGGGAGAAAATTATCGCTTTTGAAGCAAAATAGGCGTATTTGGACTTTTTCGTGACCTCTTCTAAAGCTGAGCTTGAACCTAAGCTTAGGTGTTTAACAGAAGATTTGTTTTAGTGGTTCTCAACGCATGGGCACAGTCTTCTACAAAGACTTCCTTGGAGCTGAAGACTTGGCAGTAAGCCGGATTAAGTGGAGGTAAGCTTATTTTTACCTGTCAATTTGTTGCTAGGTACATTTTAGAAGGCTACTGTCACATACTTTCGCTTTCTCTGAAGGGTTTCCAAATTTTCAATCACACATTTGTACTTGGACAGAGAGGCGGATTGTTAAGCCAAACTGACTGCACGCTACCAACCATTTGCTGTCCAACACACAAAGCTGATGACTCAAGTGCGACTTTCTCCTGATATTCATAATCTCTAGCCATTCTGTTATACGTGTATTAATTCTGTTCTGCTTTGTCAACTGGATATAAGCATTATTGCTTTTACAAAAAATCTTCTACTGACGGAAACTCGGCGATACCAAATAACCCTTTAACAGCCAACACTAAACTTCTTCTTATTAACTTGTAGTGTCCGCCTGAGACTCCGAGAGGCGCTGAAGAACGCATGCGCCAACATGTATGATTATGTAATATAGTGAATTGGAAATCGAGGGTGGGCTTAGAGTCAAAGAAAGATTAGCAATCTCTATTCAAACTGTTCTATTGCTAAAGCTCGAAATGGAACTCCAGGTGAACATCCGTCAAAAAGCAGAGTATTTATATGCCATAAATATAGTAGTAGACCCACAAATCTTGGCACGGAATACAAAAGAACGGTAATCGCAAAACAGTAGCTTTTTTCAATCACATTCATTAAATGTACCAGAAAATCTGAATGACCTGCGCCACGAAATTTCAGGTAAATAATCAGCACGAAAAATCCCTCGACCGCCATTCCAGAATTCCTCGCGTGGGCATTTTGGCTTCCAGGTTTTCGTGGAAAGGGGAAAATGAAACCACTGAGCTTGACCATTTCGGGAAAGTCTTCAGAAGATTGGAACGTGAAAGGCGCATACAATGCCTTCTTAACAGCGCCTCGTTAACTAAAAGCAGTAGAATCAATTAGAGAATATCGCTAGCTCTACTCAAACCTTGAGGTCAACCTCAGTAGACCTAGCAAACAACTATGAACTGGACATGGTCATATTTTTAATAGCAATCCAGAGAAAACATGCATATGGTATAATAAACCGTCATACAGTAATGGCCAACAATAGCAGTCCAGAGAAAGTTTATTATGAGTTTACACAAAACAACGTAGGCCCCTCACACTTAATAACCCTATTAGCCTAAACATAAACCCCAAGCCTAAGCATAAACCCTAAGCTTAACCCTAATCATAAGCCTAAAGCATAAACCCTAAGGAACGATTTTTACCATTTTGAATCCATACATGGGCCGGGGGTGTGGGGTATACCCCTCCCCCTCGCCGGCCAATACCCCCTCTGCAGGCCATCCCCTTACTGGCAAGTTTCAAGGCATTTATGGCCTGTTCACTGCTTTTCGGATTGGATATACCCGTTCTTAACTGTGCAAAGAACCTACCAAAAATGCGATAAATGCGTACTATCATTTAAGTGTTTTTGGTGTTCCACCGGTCTACTATGACCATAAATCGCTTAGCTTCCAAAAATTGCTAATACGAAAAGATTTCTGACGCTTACTGTACACTGCAGCTGATTTTTACTGTGCCTATTTCTTATTTCGTAGTGTGAACCGGGCTTGCGTCTGCCCGTTTCAGAGGACTAATTTTTGAATACGAAATTTTCAAAACAAATTTTCAGTCATCAACCCCTCTCCAAGCCTAAAAAATTCAAAACTCACCTCACAGCTTTCGGTCGCACGTGCTCTTGAAGCAAACGATCTGGCCTCTCCAGCAAATGTACTTCCAGCTTACTACGTCCAGTTGACAGGGAGGTATGACAGCGAAAAGAAAGCTCATCACAGCGTCAAATAGGAGCGACCGGCGAGAGCGATGACGGCGGAGAAGAACCATATCGACCGATGCTGCATGACACGCCTACAAAGTCAGCGCCAATTTCAAAACGAGAAGCGAAACTTGCGTGTTCTACATGGTGATTAGTTTGTAAGCTTTATTATAATAATTAATATAATTAAAATTAGCTACAGATAAAAGTTGGGCACACTTACCTGTCTTTGCGTTTCAGCTTCTACATAATAAAAACTTGAAATAAACCGTGCAAAAGGGTGAATTTTGATTTTAAACGTGAAATTCGTTGACGAATTTCACGCTGGCCAATCACAGCCGTCGATTTGGTTGGCCACGCCTCCTCGCTTCGGAAAATGGCTTGAATGCATTGAATTCAGGCAGAAAAAAGCCGAATATCTCGTGATCTATGGAACGCAAAAGCAAAATAAAAACAGATTTAGAATCCTCACAGCTTTCGGTCGTATTATTTCTCTTGAAGTCAACGGTCTGGGCTATCCAGCAAATGCACCGCCAGCTTCCGTCATCCAGTAGTTCGAGTGCCATGGCCTTGAAACGAAATCTCAGTGTGTGGTACCGGTTTTGTGTAAGGTTGTTTGGGCTGGAATTTTTCGGTTTTTGGGGCAAAGCAATGCAATTAATAAATAAAACAGAGGTAATAGGGGGCCCGGAGTCAGTTGGGACCGAAAAAAACAGGCATAACAGCTCTTACAAGTATACCTAATTAGGCCAATTTCCTCTCATTGTCTGAAATTTTCGGTATTTGGGAGACCACACCTTTCAGTATAATAAAGCCTAGGACTAACAATAATACCTAAGCCTAGCGTGACCCCTATAATCCTCCAAAGAAGCTTTTGTTCAGCAGAAAACAAGGTAGACCCCTCCGTATAGGGCCGGTTTTGCGTAACGTATTACAGGCATACCTGTCAAAAAATCTCAATTTCAGCATAAATTTCGGCTTGAAAACGTTTTAATAATTAAACTAGGGGTAACCGACCGCTCCAGTTCGATTGCAAGTGCCAAAACTGCCGTAAGTTCAATCAGTAAGCCAAAAAAAGCGATTTTATCGACGATTTTCCAAATTTCTAGCCATTTTTAGCCTAATCGATCTTGCATAAAATTAAAAACTCACCTCACCGTTTTCGGTTGTATTATTTCCCTTGAAGTCAACGGCCTGGGCTATCCAGCAAATGCAAAAGCTTCGGGCATCCAGTCGTTCGAGCGCCATGACCCTGAAACGAAAACTCAATCCGTACATTGTAATTACGCTAAATTCATTTTCCAGATTTCAAGCCGTTTTTTCAAAAACGAAGTAGAAAATTGCGGCGGCTCTTTTTCCTAAACTTAGCTTCTACTTGCTTCTACACGTCCTTAAAATAGGAACTGCCCATTTCAGAGGAATGATTGTAATCTCAGCTTCGGGTGTCGTCCAGTCGTTCGAGTGCCTTGACTCAGAAACGAAAACTCAGTGTGTGCTACCGGTTTTGTGTAAGGTTGTTTTGGCTGGAAATTTTGGCTTTTGGGGGAAGGCAACGCAGTTAATAAATAAAACAGGGGTAACACAGGAGGCCCGGAGTCAGTTGGGACCGAAAAAACCAGGCATAACAGCTCTTACAAGTATACCTAACATAAAAACGCCTATTACTCTCTTCTGGTCTGAATTTTTCGGTATTTGGGAGACCAAACCTTTCAGAATAATAATGCCTAGGCCTAACCATAATCCCTAGGCCTAACCATAATCCCTAATACTCCAAAGAAGCTTTTGGCAACACGAAGCTAGGGTATATCCCCTCCGTATAGGGCCGGTATTGCATAACGTCGATCGGGCTCTATGTAAATTATCGGTTTTTTGGGGCCAAGCAATCCAAATAATAAATAAAACAGTGGTAGTTGGCGTCCCCGAGTTTGGTTACAGCGGCAAAACCAGGGATAACAGCTCGGCAAACCGGTATCCCACGTTACACACAAATTACAGGTATACCTGTCAAATAATCTATATTTCAGCTTGAAAACGTTTTAATAATTTACCAAGGGGTAAGCTACCGCTCCGGTTCGCTTGCAAGTGCTAAAACTGCCGTAAATTCAATCAGTAAGCCAAAAAAAGCGATTTTATCGACGATTTTCCAAATTTCTAGCCATTTTTAGCCTAATCGATCTTGCATAAAATTAAAAACTCACCTCACCGTTTTCGGTTGTATTATTTCCCTTGAAGTCAACGGCCTGGGCTATCCAGCAAATGCAAAAGCTTCGGGCATCCAGTCGTTCGAGCGCCATGACCCTGAAACGAAAACTCAATCCGTACATTGTAATTACGCTAAATTCATTTTCCAGATTTCAAGCCGTTTTTTCAAAAACGAAGTAGAAAATTGCGGCGGCTCTTTTTCCTAAACTTAGCTTCTACTTGCTTCTACACGTCCTTAAAATAGGAACTGCCCATTTCAGAGGAATGATTGTAATCTCAGCTTCGGGTGTCGTCCAGTCGTTCGAGTGCCTTGACTCAGAAACGAAAACTCAGTGTGTGCTACCGGTTTTGTGTAAGGTTGTTTTGGCTGGAAATTTTGGCTTTTGGGGGAAGGCAACGCAGTTAATAAATAAAACAGGGGTAACACAGGAGGCCCGGAGTCAGTTGGGACCGAAAAAACCAGGCATAACAGCTCTTACAAGTATACCTAACATAAAAACGCCTATTACTCTCTTCTGGTCTGAATTTTTCGGTATTTGGGAGACCAAACCTTTCAGAATAATAATGCCTAGGCCTAACCATAATCCCTAGGCCTAACCATAATCCCTAATACTCCAAAGAAGCTTTTGGCAACACGAAGCTAGGGTATATCCCCTCCGTATAGGGCCGGTATTGCATAACGTCGATCGGGCTCTATGTAAATTATCGGTTTTTTGGGGCCAAGCAATCCAAATAATAAATAAAACAGTGGTAGTTGGCGTCCCCGAGTTTGGTTACAGCGGCAAAACCAGGGATAACAGCTCGGCAAACCGGTATCCCACGTTACACACAAATTACAGGTATACCTGTCAAATAATCTATATTTCAGCTTGAAAACGTTTTAATAATTTACCAAGGGGTAAGCTACCGCTCCGGTTCGCTTGCAAGTGCTAAAACTGCCGTAAATTCAATCAGTAAGCCAAAAACGGCGATTTTATCGGCGATTCCCCAAATTCTAGCCATTTTCAGCCTAATCGATCGTGTAAAATTTAAAACTCACTTCACCGTTTTCGGTCGTATTATTTCTCTTCAAGACAACGGACGGGGCTATCCAGCAAATGCACCGCCAGCTTCGGGTATCCAGTCGTTCGAGTGCCATGACCCTGAAACGAAAACTCAATCCTTAATTACGCTAAATTCATTTTCCAGAATTTCAAGCCAGAAAATTTGGGCGGCTCTTTTTCCTAAAATGAGCTTGTACTTCCTTCTACACGTCCCTAAAATAGGAACCGTCAGCGCCTGCCCGTTTCAGAGGAATGATTTTTTGATTCCGAAATTCAAATTTTCAGTCAGCAACAGCTAACCGATCGTAAAAATCCAAAACTCACCTCACAGCTTTGGGTCTCTCTTGAAGCTGGCGATCTGGCCTCTCCAGCGATTCTACTTTCGGCTTTCTGCGTCCAGTGGATAGGGAGCTGTGCCACTCGGAAGAAACTTCACCACAGCGTTCGGAGCCACAAACCGGCCTGAGCGAGGACGGAGGAGCGGGCTGATAATTTTATCGATCGACGCTCCACAGGACACGCCTAATAATGCGAAAATTGCTTGTTCTACATGGTGATTAGCTTAATTAGCTACTAATAAAATTTACCCGTTCTTGCATTCCACTTGCTTACTATTTTAAACCTAAAATAGACAGTGTAAATAGATGAATTTAGCTGTTAAAGTTTAATAGCTCGTCATTTGTGCATAGCACGCTAGTCAGTCAATCAGAGACGTCGATTTGGGTGGCCACGCCTCCTCCCGTCGGAAAAACCGTTGAATGCATCGACCTCAGGCAGAAAAAGCCGAATATCTCCTGATGTGTGTCGCGCAGAAGCAAAGTGAAGGCAGATTTAGAATCCTCATCGAGTTGCGCTTCTTTTCAGCTAATTCTGAGCTATAGACATGGCTTCTGGACGGCACAGGAGAAGAAATAAGCATGGTAAGCACAAATATTAGCTTTAGCTAATCAGGGAAGCTCTAAAAAATCCAAAACCATTTTTATGATAATCAGCGGTATCGAATTGATAGGATCGGCTGGTTTCCCCGGGTTCAGCAAGCCCCAGTCGCTCAAACTGGCCATTGTGTGTTAAGGATAGGCGCAGAAAATCGATTATTACTCGAAATCGAAGGCTTTAGGGAAAAAACGGGAACCGGATTCGAGCTTAGCGGCCTCGGTTACCCCTTCGTGTAAGGTTTCAGAATTCAGCTACGAACGGCTTCAGTTTTAGCTCAGCCGGTTTGCCTAGCCAGAAAATCAGGTAAGGTTTCTTAAAACCCACACCCGATTTACGCCATTAATCTCTGCCAAATCAAATTGAGTTCAAGATTAAGTTTTAATAATTGAATCTAACCAGCTAATAAGGTATTTTCGGATCCGCTGAATACGGTGGTGCAAACCATTTTGGTCAACTCCTAACCAGTTTCGAGAAATTTTAAAAACAAAATCAATTTTGGCATATAATTTGCAATCCACAGAGTAGTATTGTACGTATCTCCTGGACGAATCGTCTGACAGCTACGATTCCTGCGATAAAAGAAAGCCCACAACTTCCTCTCTTTAGCCATCTAACCGGCATGTTGCTACGATGCTTGGTCGCTAGTACCGAAAGCTGGAAAGTGTGCAGTTTGGCCGAAAATTCTCTTAAAAATAGTTTGCAAAGCCAATAGCTTTACCAGTAGCCATTGAAGAAGAGGCAGGCTTAGTGCCGCTGAAAGCTCATGAAACAAGCTTTCATCTCGATCCACTTTCAGCTGTTCAGGTCCAATGGTTCCAAAGCAGCGAAGCTGCGAAGAGAGAGAGCGATTTCCGAATTAAATTTCCCGTCTCCTGATTGGTGCATTTCACGGCCGGCCAATCACAGGCGGTGGTTCCTTTGGCCTCGCTTCCTAAAAAGGAAATAGCACTCAATTGGCAGAAAAAGCCGAATATCTTCTGATATGCTGAACGCAGCAGCAAAATAAAGCCAGATTTAGAATTCTCATCGAATTGCGGTTCTTCTCAACTGACTTGCCGCCATGAATGTCGCTTCTGGGCGGCACACGAGAAGAAATAAGCATGGGAAGCATGAATATTAGCCTTAGCTAATCAGGGAAGCTCCAAACAATTCCGAAAATTTTTTTATGACAATCAGCGGTATCGAATTGATAGGATCGGCTGGTTTTCCCGGGTAAAGCGCCCCCCAGTCCCTCAAACTGTCCATCGTGTGTTAAAGATAGACGCAGAAAATCGATAATTGCTCGAAATCGATGAGGAATCCGTGGAAACGGGAGTCGGATTCGAGCAGAACGGGTTCGGTTACCCCTTTGTGCAAAGTTTCAGAAATCAGCTATGAACGGCTTCAGTTTTCGGTCAGCCGGTTTGACTAGGCAGAAAACCGGGGAAGGTTTTCTAAAACTCACACCCGACCTGTGCCACTAATCTCTGTCATATCAAATTGAGTTCAAAATTAAGTCTCAACTTTTGGATCTAAACTGTTAATAAGATATTTTCGGACCCGCTGAACACAGTGGTGCATACCATTTTTGCCAACTACTAACCGCTTTTGAGATATTTACCAATCAAAGTCAATTTTGGCCATTATTTTTGTTCTCTTGGCAATGTTTGCACCTGCACTCCGAAACAAATGGAAAACGGGGGTCGAAACTTGGTGCAAAAGAAAGCCCATTCTTTTCTCTCTCTATAAAAGCAACTGCCAGGTTTTGCAGATTTGTCTGTCCGAAGTACTGGGGCTGCAAAGAGTGCTAGGTAAGGTAGGCGGAAATTCCATTAATAATTTGCTGCGAAGCCAATTACTCTTGACGCTTTCATTGTCGGTCGGCGGAGTTAGTTATTCTTAAAGTGCTTGAAACAAGCTTTCATCTCGATCCACCTCAAGCTTTCTGCATGCAGTCGTTAAGGAGGAGTGAAGCCTGAAAGAACGGAATGCGAGCTACATAAAGCTAGCGAGATTTTCCGACTTTCTAGGATGAACTGTCTTCTTAAACACGACTATTTTGGCAAAGGCAAGGAGTGAAAGCAAGCACGTACAAGACCTCAAGAGCCAACCGGCACATACCAATGGCCCCTAATCCCTATAAACGCCAACATTTAGCCTCCTAAAGGCATTCTTTTTTGTTTCTACTGTATAACCCTCATACATTGTACGTACTGTATACAGCTGCACGATTGGCCAAAGAAACCGTTTTTTTTTCAGAATCTCTCAAAATTTTTGACATGCCTTTGCTTGCAGCTTATATGTGAGGGAGTAAGTGTCAATTAGCGGTGCCTAAACGTTCGCTCGGGGTACCGATATTGAAACAGTTCTCTGCTTTAGAACGCGCTGTTGCCGGCAATCCGCCCCCCCCCCCCCATAACCCAATCAAACAGAAACCCGGGGGGGGCGAAAAATAACAAACCAAACACCCCCCCCCCTTTGCCCTAAAGAAGAAGTATAAAAAAAAACCCCCCCCCGGGGGGGGTAGGGGCCGAAAGGGGGTCATCAAACTTTTTCCGAAAAACGGTCCCCCGTCGTTGACAAAAATTTGGATTGGTCCGTCCAAAAAAGTGTCCGATTTTTGGCAAAATTTCGGTTCGGTGGACACTTTAAAAAATCGGTCTGTTATAATAACTTTAAATGAATTAATGCAAATTCAAAGGAATCAGCATAACTCCCGCATAATTAGCATAACTGCCAGAATTTAGCTATAATTTGTCGAAAATTTGGTGACATTTTCAGCTATATGTACATCAGCTATTACACAGTGAGTTGGCGATCTGTTTGGGGAAATACTAAGCAACATAACATACATGTACTGTACGTTTGAAAGAGACAATACAGGGTTGCTTTTGACATGAACAACTTGCCAAAATTCGAAGCAATTAGCACAACTATAGAAATAGCCCACATTGCCCCATGATTGTCGGTCCTTGTGCATGGGCCTGTTGTTGACCTGGCGGCCCGAGTGTAATACAATATGCCAGCGAGCCTCCTCACCAGCCTGTGTCTTTAGCGCTGAGGTCATCTAGCCCAGGGGCCGTCAATT
>JASANB010000983.1:0-131906 GCA_030248155.1 Sabatieria punctata | reverse complement strand
TTGGGTATTTGGTATTTGTGGTTTTACATGCCGCCAACCAACCTACAATTCCAAAGTGGTTGCGAGGCTGTCAACGAGAGAAACCAGGTTGAATGTCTTGGTCCGGTTGAGCACGATCTCTTTGATGATCTGCACTGCCACTTCAGCTCGGTTGTTGGTATGGGAGCCCAAAATATCAGGGCCTCTGAACGCCAGACACCACATCTCTTTTCGTTCCCACTCATTTTGCAACCGCTTCGCCACTTTTGGGTAGTCGATCGAAAGCTCAGAAAACAGCTAAAATTATTATGTACAATAGTGAGTCCAACCAGTGAGTAGTGGGTTTACAAAATTGCAGCCATTATTTATAATCGGTACCCTTTTTATGATTGTATGTACGTAAGGGGCCGTCCATAAACGACGTCGTTCCAGAGGGGAGGTCGGCTGAAATGCGACGATAGACAACGCACCGAAGAGGTTGCAAAAAACGACGTCGCTTTTTCGGAATTTTGGGATACTTGGATTGGATTATTTTCGATTTATGCACCATTCCGTGAAACGTTTCTACATACACAAAAGCTTCCCCAAGTGGTTGTAGGGACAATTCAATTGATTGCGCAGATGGTGGTTACGGTAGGGATTTTATCGGGGAGAGGGTTAAACCGAAAACGACGTCGCCGTAGGGGGGGGGTCCCCAAGAAACGACGCAAGGCGATTTTGGGGGGAGGGGGGTCCGGAAAATCGGGATTGTGGAACGACGTCGTTTATGAACGGCCGCGCATACACTGTACCATACATGTACTAGGGGGTTACCCCTGCTGGAAAGGCCAAACTCCCCTCGCCCCCGAGACAGGTCAAGGGACCCCCACGAGCCAAAGCTGCTTGAAACATTGTGTAGCTTTGAAACTACTTAGGCCATTTGAAGGCTTTAAGAGCATATCTACTGTTTCTTACTGCAGCAAAAACATCGACTGCTTACGCTTCTGTTCAAAATTTTATCGACTTTTGCTGAGCAAATACACGTACACAAAAATACACATTTTGAGTATTGTTTGTGTATGGTAATGTGTATCAGAATTTTCAATGTGTTTGTGTGTGTATACACATTGAAAGAATAAATTTGTACGTATTTTTGTGTAAAATGTGTATACAAAAATTTTTTCGACGAACGATTAAATGACAGAGTGGCCGATTTATAAGATGCGTGAAACATCCTTTGGCTTAATGTTTTGTTTTTGAGTACCCACTGTCCTTTCGATCAGCTCAGGACACCTCGCGCTCTTTTCACAGCCTTCCAATGGAGTATTTGCCTGCGGACAACCCTCCCGCTTGCCGGCATTATGTTCGGTTGACACTTACCTATTAGCCATCACCGGCTTTCGGTGGTCTGGGTTGGGTTTTTAGGTTGAGTCCTTCCCGGTCGCTTCGAACAGTTTTGAACCGTTCTCACGGATGTCGCCGGAGCCGCCGTGACACTCGGGATAGCGCTATAGCCCATGGTCAAGATGCAACAAACGTAGCTGATAAATACGGTTAATCCAGTTTTTGTTTCACAAAATTGCGATTCTAAGCGATTTAGTACCCAACACCCATCGGTAGGTCACTTGTTGGGTGAATTGTTTGTTTGTTTTTCAGTTCCACTGTCCTTTCCGACAGCTCAGGACACCCCTGGCTTTTTTCAGAGCCCTTAATTTGGTAGCCCTGTGTACAAACAACCCTTCACCTTGCTGCCATTACGTGATTAGGCAGCGCCGGTGGGTTGGGCTTTACGTCGACTACTTTCAGTCGCTTCAACCGGTTTCAAGCCCACAAACACCCACTTTCACGGATACCGGGGCCGCGGGATGGTATTCACTCATGAGTAGTCTTTGCAAATGCGTCAGTTAGATCGCCAAAGACATTGAGTACAGTCAAGCTTGTTCTGTTTAAGTCTCCCAGCCTGAAGCCACTCTCCCCTCAACTGGTTGTGTAGATCATCAATCCACATTAAAATGAAAGAATCATTTCAGCTCTGCATGCTCAATGTCGCAGACAGAGTTGGGTTTTAATTTCCAAACACTCAGAACTAACCAACAGTCGCTGGTTATGTAGTCATTCTCAAGAACAAGCTACATTGTATGCATGATTTATTTCGGTTTTACAGCGGAAAGCTAGAAATAGATTGCGATAAAAAAGGTCTCCAAACGAAAACAGGCAAATGAGCAAGAACCACGCGTTTTGAGTAAGCAGACAGACCATTTGCATAAATATTCGTATATCTCAAAAAGCAGCACTTATAGATTGAAACAAAGGCCATTTTTTAACTGAGGACACAAAAATATAGAGAAAAACGAAGTCCATGTTTTAACTCAGTGGGTCAAAATAGGTCGGGTACACTATTGACTGAAAGGTTCCCTTCAGAAATGCATGAATTCTGTACATTTATTTCAGGATTTCAGCTTGTCATGGCATGTTTCGTAACGAAAATTCAGAGCTCCATAACTTGCGACAGCGTGGCCGCAGCGCAAAAAATGATGATATTCTGAATCAGCGGACAAAACTGCACCAGATAGCAAAACCACATTATGTCCATATTTGACAACTTATTGTCTGAGTACCAGGGCATAAAAATTACATAAGTAGCTCAGCAGCAGTCAGATTGAAAAACAAATGTCATTTTCGTAATCAGAAGTAAAAACTGCCTTAGATGATGTAAATTTGATGGCTGTGTACCCTACACGCGACTAAATTGAGTCACTTTTGAAACGAGCATGTTATAGCAAGTTCTTCCAAATCATAAAAATGCCCATATCTTTAAAACTAAGCAACCTAAAGCAAAAATATGGTTATTTCCGGAATCAGCAGTAAAAACTACATAAGAAAAACTGCATTGCACCGCGGTTAATGGTCATACTAGCGAGTAGTGCCACTCAAGAAATAGTGTTGGTCTGAAATTTGGACTCCAATTTCTCCCGATCCAGAGCGAATCTAGCTAAACTGAATGCATTTTCGAACTCAGCGCAGAAAACTGCATATGCTAACCACCAAGCTTTGCAGAAAAAAATTTTGCCAACACATTTTTTGAAGTTTTTCGAAAAAACGGAGTGGCATTTTGCGGAACTTTCGTAATTTTAGGTGAATATCTTACTAACCGGCTACGTGAATGAAGGGTGACCGTTTGAATGGAGACTGTCAGACGCCAGAAAATGAGCCCCAAAATCCCTTGGGAGGCCGACCCCAACTTTGATGGGCTGTAGCTCCGGTTCCACGGGGGTGCTGGTGGCCGGGCATGCACCCTTGGTCTTCGATTGAGCTCTATTTTCATTATATTAATATCAGCCAGATTCGTGAGATGACCTTGCCTGCCCCGTCTCCTCGGCTGACTTTCTTGCAAAATGCATCTTAAATATTTTTCCTAGATTCTGCAAGCAAGATTTAGTTCTACTTTTAGACAAGAGATTGTTTCGTTGAATAAAAGCCCAAATTCAATCAACACACCCACATCACCTCCTACGTAGTGCACATTCATGGCAAATGCTGAGTGGAGATTGTTGATTGCAGGCACTTGTCATATACAATGTATTTTTGTATTGTACCTATGAATCCACCACTTTAACCTTCAAAATGCAAATCAGTCATCTGGCTAGACTAGTATTTAAAGCTTCTAACATTAAATAGTGACAGTCAGGTCTTGATTGTTTACCTGAAAACCCGCAAATTTGCCCATTACTTTGAAGAATGAAGTTTGCGCTGCTAATTTGTGTAACGGCGTTATGTCAACGCATCACAGAGGGTTCGTCAAGTCTTAGTGACCTCCTGGATTATGCCACTGAGCAAGAAACAAAAATCGGAGGCTGTTCTTTTTCTCTTCACATCTCCAGACACTGTCAATACCGACTGATACCGCTGGAATCCTCAGACTCCTGCAGCTTTTCGGCATTGGGCCTGCCATTAGCTTATAAAGAACTGGCAGTAAGTAAAGCAGCAATTTGATTGAGCCAGAAAAATCCCACCAGCCCGTAATGTATAAATGTAACAGGGGTGTGCGAACTGCCCCCACCCGGCTTAGGCCAGACCCCTCCCCAAGACGATTATCAGGCCTCCATCCGATTTTATGGCAACTAATTTTTTGAGCAAACTTTTGCGATTTTTTTGCAATTCTAGACACTAAAGTGCTAAATGGTCGGTAAAACAGCACCTTTAGCTCTGTATTTGAGCTGAAATTACTGGTTTTTGACCATTTTGTGCCAAAATTTCTGTTTTTTGCTATTTTTGAGCATTTTTTAGTACCCAACCCTTCCCCCAAAAATTTTGGATGAGATCCCCGGCTGGCGCCAGACCCCCAAAAACCCCTCCTCATTCGGATGTTTTGTTTCTGTTACATGCATGCCCTTAGCTAAAAAGGCTAAATGCTCCTCTCGGCTGCAAACATTTTGGAGATCCGGACTAAAAAAGTGCATGTACTAAAGGCGTCATACTGCTGTATCCCCTTGATACAGACCTTCTTGGGGCACGTCCCTTTTCAAAAATTCAAAATGTGACCTTCAGTTCTTTCTCAAAGCACGTCCCGGGACGCACTCGAGATCCCCACGGATGTCACAAAAAAGAAAACAGCAGAGTGGGTTACCTCGGTGTGGGGGTCAACATAAACCCAAGTTTAGGGCATGTGTAGGTTCCCCAGGTTGTTTCGGGGCCCCGGTTTGGAGATACCAAAAACGGTTTTTAGGTGCTTTTTAGACGTTATGCGAAAAATTGAGGTCCACGGCGATGGGAACGACCATGCCGGTATAGTCTGCATCAAGGGGATATCATGAATTCCTATTACAAAAATATGTACTGTATATGTTTGCGGAAACATGCTGGTCTCAGGGACATATAAAAACGGAAATTTACTTCCAGCTTTAGTTTGAGCTTTCAGCTCCATTTGAAAAAGCGCGCAATGGCGGATCGATTGGTTTATGCTATTAAAAAACAAACCACTGTCTCGGGTACTGTAACAGTCTAAAGTTAGCAAGTTCAGAACACGGCGTTTTTCTGATGTTTTTTCACTTTTTAAAAGTTTTTCTTTGTGGATTTTGCCTCAAATTCGAAACGGAAGGTGTATGCTAAGTTTCCACAAACCTCGGGGTGCCTCCAGTAGCCATTCTTTAAAATCTTAATGCTGTACTTAAAGATGAGGGACCAAGTGAAATCCAGGTCTCTACGAGTAGTTGCAGCGTTTTCGATGGGGCTGCACTTCAGTTCAGAGAGTGCCTGGAAGTGACCGAACAATGGTTACTGGAGGCACGCCCAGCTTTGCGCGAAACTAAAAGCACACGTTTCCCATTCCGAATTTGAGGCAAAACACACAAAAAAAGTAAAAAAACTGAAAAAAACAAGGGAGAAATTCAGTGTGCTGAACGTGCTCACTTTTACAGTACCTACAGTGCATGTTTTCTGAAAAACAAACAATATTTATGATTCAAAACATATACATAGAACACACGGTAATGCACGACTGATAGTCAGTAGCAGTCACTAGTCAGGAACTGAATGCGTACAGGAGAACCTGGTTGCGTTGCATAGACTGTACGCACTGTGCAGTAGAATGGCAAGTGAAGGGGCCATTGGCCTTTATTTTCATCAGTCATTACTCACACCATTTTAGTTTGTATCAAACGGCAGTTGCGCCGGCAATTATGGCATAAGCATGATGAAGAAAGATGGAGAAAGCAAAGCTTGGAGTTTAGGAGTGCTGCATGCCAATGATACAGCTGTCTCTGGCTACATTCATCAGATACCTTTGGAGAAAATTGCACCCCTACCAGAGGTTTGCCAGCTTGGTTCATAAAGCCCAATTTCCCATATTCTTAAAGTTTTCAGGTTGAGATCGATCTAAAAGCACTGGGCTTCCCCACCGTGATTTCTGACGCCAGTTTTGGTCTGGCCAAAATAGAACAAGACATATGGATGGGTGTAAAGGCCACCTATGGCGCGTGCACATGTGAGATGTTCGTACGTAAAAGCGACCACAACAACAGTAGTGGGTCGGTATTGACACTGCACTGCAGCAACAGTGATTTAGTGCACTTTCTGAGTAAGCTGGGTGGGGGTGATATGAAGGTGAATTTTCTACAAAACCTACCCATAACCGTCTTTGCTTCGGCCATTGATGCAACCCCAGACCCAACCCTTACAAAGGCGTTCAGCAACGCCGAGTTTGAAATGAGCAAGCTTAAAGAGCTGAAAGCAAACAGTCTGACTTTCAAGAGTCAATTAACCAAACCAAAACACTGCTCTTCTCAGCCATTCTGCATGTTTCTGGCCGGTATTTTACAAGAGGACAGTAAGCTAGAGATAGAAGGCAGAGTGGCGAGCAAGTCAGGTTTTGAATTGAGCGTTATAATTCCATTCCAAGTAAACATTTCTGAAACAGCTAGATTGAAGGAGTTAGAACTGGAGGTAAATTCGGTTGACCGTTCAATTGGACTGAGTCTGCAACTGCAGCTGAGCCCTGACTTCCTGTTGAAGGGGTCGATTAGCCCTGAGGCTACTGGTCTGAAACTTCAAGCCGAGCTGGCCACCACTTGGGAGAAGGCTTTCGGAATTCCATACATAGCCATCGGAGATGTGCATCTTTCAGCCAGCTTTACGCCCCCAGCCAAGTTGCCAACCGCCTTTTCGGTAGGTGCCACGTTGTACTTGGGTAGGAAGCCTGGTCTGGGAGACAGAGATCAGAGATTAATTGGAAAAGGCTATGGAGGAATGAATTCAGTTGACAAATCCCAAGACTACTTTTACGCTGATTTCGAGGGTCAAACCACGCTTCAACGAGTCTTAACTGCCTTTGATAGCGATGAACGACTCCCAAACTTTATAGGGAACAGTGGATTTCCTAAAGGGGCGCATGTTAGCTACACAGCTAGTCCAAATGGAAAGTCGCTCTTTAACGTATCCATCCCTCATGGACTACATTTGGCTGGAACAGTGAACATTCTGGGCCTTGAGGCAGACACGGACATCACTATCCAGTTTTTCCCTTTAGTTCTGGATGTGACCTTGATCTTGCCTGTAATCAAATTTCAAATGAGGTCGTGTTCAAAGCTTCCGAAGAAAACAACTACAAAGTCGGGGCCAGGTGTAGGATTTACTTCAAAGAGAAGCATGCCGAAAATGTCAAACTCTCCTGCAATGGCTATCTGAGCATTTTCGGTATCACTGTACAAGGAGATCTAAAAGTTGACGACAGATTCTTCCGTCTCTCAACCGAAGGCACTCTCTACCACCTGCTCAAAGCAGAGATACACATCCAGGCATCCTACGGAAACATTAGAGAGGTCCAGTTCACCAGCGACATTCTGATTGAGAACGGACTTGGCAAGCTGGACAGTCAATTGCGCAACCAACTGGAAACTAAACTCGAAGAAGGCAGACAAAAACTGATGGCCGCAGAAGAGGAAATCGAAACCGAAACTGCAAACTGTCAGCGAAAATTAGATGCCAGTTGCGATGAGTGCATCAGTGCTGCCAAGACGCTGTGCACTGTTACTGAAGGGGCTTGCAGTACAGCTTGTTATCTCAAGTTCTGGGGCGTAAGTAGTTGCCAGAGAGGCTGCAGATCTGTTGAGTCGAGCTGTAAGGCTGAAGTTGAGTATGGCTGTAGGGATATGTGCAAGGGGGTGTCGGAAGTGGGTAAAACACTGTGTCACACCCTTCAAACGGCCCAAGTTACAGTGATAGCGACGCGATTCTTCTATGGAGGGATCATTGAGGTTCCTCTCACAGGTCTCAGTGCAATGCAAGTATTCAGCATAGATAGAATGCTAATTGCAACCGAGCTCAGTGCTAAAGAATTGGCAACTGTTGAGGCCAAGTTGGACTTGATAGTTCTGGATAAGAAACATATAATGGAGGCGACCTTTGACCTTAAGAAGGTGGCTGAGGGGGTTGGAAAAGAGCTAGAGAATTTGTTTGATGAAATTTATGATGAAGTGAAGAACTTATTCTAGTCAGACTTGGGCTTTAGGCATACATGTAACAGGTCATCCGCCGATGGGGGGAGGCGGGGTTGGGGGGGTCTGGCGCCGGCCGGGGGGGGGGGTCTGAGCCAAAATTTTGGGAGGGGGTAGGGCACTAAAAACGCTCAAAAATCGAAAAAATCGCAAATTTTGGGCTAAAAATCGCCAAAAATCGCTAATTTGGGTTGAAATACAGCTAAAATATACCGTTTTGCAGGCGATTTTGGCAATTTTTGTGTCTGAAATTGTAAAAAATTGCAAAAATTTGCTCAAAAATTTACTTGCCAGAAAAATCGGAAGGGGGGGGTCGGCGAAATCGTCTTGGGGGGTCCCTATCCGGGGGGGGGGCTCTGGCCTAAGTCGGGTGGGGGGCAGACCCCCCAGACCCCCTGTTACATGTATGGCTTTAGGTACATTGTTTCCCCAGACAGTAAGCTAGGTTTGTACTTGTTTCTATCTTGGAAAATTACAAACCATAGGCTTTCTTGTTGTATTTCTTTCTGCTTTATATATTATTATTTTGACTGTGTTTTTATGGTAGTTTCACAATTATACAGGCCTATTTGTTGTTAAGTATTGAGCGCTTCATGCTTTCTTTTTATTCTGAATGCTACTAAAGTGAAAGCTTCTCACACCACAAATAATAAAGGTTGAACTGAAAGGCTTCGTGAGTAGTTTCTTGAAGATATGGACTGTGCTTAGAAAGTCAAGTCAGAATAGTCTCCACTTTCAATTGAAATTGATGATGTTAACCGTTATTGCAATATTTGCCAAGCGCCGTATGACGTCAACTAAATCGCTGCGCAATTTTGCAAAACGCGCATAAATGCCACATGCAAGCTGAAAGGACCCCGATTACATGTTTACGTCAAACACATGGGCTAGCATTTCGGTTGAAGGGGGTGGTAAATTTTCAAATCCTGAGGGGGAGCGAGCGGCACTGTGGGAGTTGAGCGGGCAGTAAGCCAAAAGCCCCGAGTTTTTGGCTAAAATTTTCGTTAAAACAGTTTAAAATAAGCTATTCTGAGCTCCCTACGTTACGGGCCGGCCTGTGAGCTGAGGCCTGAGGCCTGTGCTAGGGGCGTTCCGTCAGCAGGTGGTCCAGGGGGTTTCGCCAAGGAAGCGGTGTGTAATACTAAAAAGCTCCAAAACTGCCTCGAGATGTGTTTTAACACGTTTAATTCGTTAAGCGCTTTAGAGAATAGCGTTTTAGAGCCAAAAAACAAGCAAAGATTGACAAAAAATGCTTCCAAAACACCGAGTTCCCTTAATATCGGAAGTGGAAACGTCAAATTCGGTTTCCTAAGGCTTCTTAAGGGATTATAAGCTAAAAATTAGTGATTTCTCAGCCAGTTTGTTGCGTACATAGTTCCTGCATTTCTGGGTCGGGGGCCTAAACTATCTCAAGGAGTGAGGAGGGGTAACCCAAGCCCCTTAGTGCATGCATGATTTGAGCTCACATTCAAATACAACATACAGGTGAAAGCCGCTGTTTTACAAATAATTTTTATCAAATTTTATTGTGTGAAATTGCAAAAAACGCCTAAAATTGTTCGGCCGAAGACTCGAAGCGAGCGGGGAAAGCTATCTGCATTCACCCCTAAATCGGTACGAAAGTTTCCTCCGGTGAAACTCTATTCATGATCAATCTGACTTTCATCTAAAAGTCTGCAAAATGGCAAAAACACCGTTCTAATCTGCGCCCTATCTGCCAAATTGCGTTAGGATAGTAGTGGTTTAGGTGCAAAAAGTCGGTTCCACACGATTAACGCCGTCAAAGGAAAGTGGAGAGAACCCATTATGGTGTTGACTTTCTAAACCCAATTCGGATGTCGATTTCAGCCCGGCTATTGTGGGGCCGGGCCGAAAGGACGCGTTTATAGGGCATTAGAATTTAAAAGCAATTGATACATACAAACAAGACGGTTTTTAAGTCGACCGCCTGACCCACTTGCAACACACAACTCTGCCACTACGGCAATGTTAAGTTCAGAGTCGCCGACAACAGGTGGGTCGGGGTGTCCTGATTGGGGCTAATTTTTGTGTCGTCCTACCTACTTACTGTGTCATCTGGCACTACATTACACCCAAACAGACTGTCTGCCATCCTAAATAAATATGACTCTCCGCTTCGTACCGGTTCTACTCTTCTTTCTGACCCTCTGCCTGGCACAGCCTAATTGTGAGTTCAGTTTTTTCTTTGATTCGGTGGCCGATTTTTTCCACTTTTCTCTTCTCTTCTCTTTTTTCAGTCGGTAGTCAAGCCAGGAGGAGATCGTTGTTTCGCCCTAACAGACGCTGTAAGTGCACGCTAAGCACGTGCACTTAGAGTTAGTAGACTTAGAGTTTAGTCTTTTTGAGCACCAGCATGTTTAAAGACGGTCACTGGGGGCTAAGAGCCGACGATAGCAGGAATGTTATCGAATATTCTCGATTAGAACCCCTGGCTTTCTTTCTGTTTTTCAAATTCCTTTTAGATGGGCTTCTATTTTTTCAAACTGTGTAGCACAAAACTATCATACATGTAACAGGGGGGTCTGGCGGGGTCTGCCCCCCACCCGACTTAGGCCAGACCCCCCCCCCAGATAGGGACCCCCCCCCCCGAGACGATTTCACCGACCCCCCCCCCCCCTCCGATTTTTCTGGCAAGTAAATTTTCGAGCAAATTTTTGCAATTTTTTACAATTCCACACACAAAAATTGCCAAAATCGCCTGCAAAACAGCACTTTTTAGCTGTAATTCAGCCCAATTTAGCGATTTTTGGCGATTTTTAGGCCAAAAATTGCGATTTTTCTGGATTTTTGAGCGCTTTTTAGTGCCCACCCCCCTCCCCCAAAATTTTGGCTCAGACCCCCCCTCCCCCCATCGGCGGATGACCTGTTACATGTATGAAAACTATATGTATTGTATGTAGATTTCGTGAGTAATCAGGCTTCATAAAGTGTTTTGTAACAACTACAGTCAGGGATGTGAGTAGAGAGATGCAACCGGAAAGTGTTTTTGAGCTAAAAATACCGGATTATCCGGTATATACCGGAAAATACCGGATTATAGTTGCATCTCTAGATGTGAGGTATGTTTTCCGATCTTTTTCCGGTCCTAAGGGTCGGAAAAAACATAGATTGCGGAAAAACTCAAGCGAAAAATAGCTAATTTATATCATTTTTCAGTTGAGAAATGGACTTTTGTGGTGGATAATAAGCCAGACTAGCTCAAAACTGTTAGAAAAACAATAGAAAAGACCAAAATTGGCATGATAAAACTGCTGTAAAAAAATTTTCATAAAGCTGCTATTAATGGCACCTGTCGGGCACTGTTTTATATGTCTGTTTTTTGGTTTAAACAACTGTATTTCCGTTCTGAAAAGACTCAGAAAGGCGCTGGAAAAAGCACTAGGAATTGTAAAACTAAGCCAGGATACTCTGAATTTAAGCTGGAGTTTTTCCGTGATTTTGGAAAAAAAGCGAAAAAAAACGGAAAAAAACAGACCGAGGTTTTTTCGGAAAAATATCCATACCTGACTACAGTATCAGTTCCTACAGTATACCACTGCTTGACTGATATTAAGGCATGTAAAGCTGACATATCCGGTCAATTTCCAGTTTGGGGCCGTCCATAAACGACGTCGTTCCAGAGGGGGGAGGGGGTCGGCTGAAATGCGACGATAGACGACGCACCAGGAGGGGGAGGGGTTATCAAAAAAAGACGTCGCTTTTTTCGGAATTCTAGGGAACTTTGAATGTTTTATTTTCGATTTATGTACATTCTGTCAAAGATTTCTGCATTCAGAAAAGCTTCCCAGAGTGGCTGAAGGGATCTATTCAATTCATTGTACACTATGGAAACAAGAAATATTGACAGTACTGCATGCATTGCACGTTTATCGGGAGGGGGGAAACGGAAAACCACGTCACCTAGGGGGGAGGGGGTCCCCAGAAACGACGCAGGGCGATTTTGGTGGGAGGGGGTCCGAAAAATCGGGATTTTGGAACGACGTCGTTTATGGACGGCCACTTTCTTGTCATTAACCTTAAAACTCAGACCAAATGTTATCGTTTGCTCAAATACTATCCGATTCATTGGCTTCTGTTTTGTCAATCAATGTCAATTAGAGTGGGCTTCCAATCGAGATCGTACGCGAATTTAGCGAAATTGCTCAAGACCAACTAGTGCATTCAACTATACCCTGTACAGGCTAAGCTAGGTTTCGCTGCAGAATTGCGAGGGAAGCAGCGTGCATTTCACTTATGCATGACGCACTGATGCTCCGATTTTGATACATCGACACTACCCCCCACCAATTTGGAAGTACCAGCTTCTGTTCAGCACTGTGAACAAGTTTTAGGCTTCTACATTGATTGGGGATTAGGCTTGGGATGAAGTTAAACGTACCTTTAGGATCTATCTTTAGGAATTTTAGGATCTACAGTAGCCTCAGCTTAAATCAGGTAGGTTTTCGCTAATGGGGGATAGTGTCCCACTATTGCCGAACGTTTTCTTACTTTTTAGCGAAAAACAGCAGCGCCGCTACTTCCATTTCATCTCTGAAAATTGGCTACCGTAGTAGATAGATAGTGTTTTCGTGTTGAGAAACTAAAGACTATGTCGAGTACGGTAGCTAGAACGAACGGATCTAAGAGAATCGAAAAATTTTGCACAAAACAGAAACCGAGTGGATTGTGAATGGCCTATAACTAACTACTTTTATGAGTTGCATGAAACCTCGCTTAGCCCCTCACTTTTAAAGGATGGCTGGTTCCAGAACTAAAAATCAATCCTGCAGTGCTACATGGAATAGGCCATCCGTTGCTAGGAGACGTCGTCTGGAAGCTTGGGCCAGGCCGGGAGGGATTGGCCCCAAATTCAGTGGAGAGTAGCTTATACATACTCGCTGAAAAATCGGTATTTCGAGCATCGCTATAGGCTGAAAGATGGCGAAAAGATGCTGTTTTGTACCGTTCACAATAATCTGAGGATATTCAGCCTTTACCTAAACCACCCCTGTTACATGCATGGGTGCCGACGCCATGGTACTGTACCTGTTAATGATTGAAAGTACATAGTAGCATATTACCTGAAACCTCTATGCAAATCAACTTCTACCATAGATGGCACCGGTGCTCACTACAGCCTAAACTACCGGCACCATACAGTCTGCTTTCTTATTTGCCAGACCATATTGTAGTTTGAGTATGAGCTGGTTTGGGTATTGGGTATTGGGGATCTCGGTATTGGTATTGGGTATTGGGGCATCAGGTATTGGTAATGTGAAATTGGGTTTTGTATATTGGGTATTGGGGTCTCAGGTATTGATATTGTGTATTAGGTATTGGGTATTGGGGGTCTAAAAGGTATTGGTATTGGGTATTGGGGGTATCAGGTATTGGTAATGTGAAATTGGGTTTTGTATATTGGGTATTGGGGTCTCAGGTATTGATATTGTGTATTAGGTATTGGGTATTGGGGGTCTAAAAGGTATTGGTATTGGGTATTGGGGGTATCAGGTATTGGTAATGTGAAATTGGGTTTTGTGTTTTGGGTATTGGGGTCTCAGGTATTGATATTGTGTATTAGGTATTGGGTATTGGGGGTCTCAAAGGTATTGGTATTGGGTATTGGGGGTCTCAGGTATTGGTATTGTGTATTGGGTATTGGGTACTGGGGGTCTCACAGGTACTGCTATTGGGTATTGGGTAATGGGGTCTCAGGTATTGGTATTTTGTAATTGGGTATTGGGTATTGGGGTCTCAGGTATTGTGTATTGGGTATTAGGTATTGGGGTCTCAGGTATTGGTATTGTGTATTGGGTATTGGGTATTGGGGTCTCAGGTGTTGTGTATTGGGTATTGGGTATTGGGGGTCTCAGGTATTGGTATTGTGTATTGGGTATTAAGTATTGGGGTCTCAGGTATTGTGTATTGGGTATTGGGCATTGGGGGTCTCAGGTGTTGGTATTGTGTATTGGGTATTGGGTATTGGGTATTGGGGGTCTCAGGTATTGGTATTGGGTATTGGGTTTTCCAGGTATGCTGGCACTCAAATTGTAATATTAGTTAATTTCAGTCCGCACCCGGCGTTTAAACGACGTCAATCTGGAGCAAGTGATCGTGGACTTCGGTCGCCTGATCGTCGACAACTGTCCCCCAATGCTCTGCACCGGACTCGACTGTGCGCTGGTCACCGAACGCAACGGCTGTCAGCTCTGCGCCTGTCCGATTGGCAGTCCTGCCCGCGGCTGTGACCCCATGCCCTTTATACTTTGGCACGACCTAATGACCAACGGCTGTCCGGTGAATGGAACCGAACCCGACCAGAGAAGGAACGCTCAGAAAGTGACCAGGTGGTTTAGAAGGGTAAGTGAAATACATTCATTTTAAGCATACATGTAACAGGGGGGTCTGGGGGGTCTGCCCCCCACCCGACTTAGGCCAGACCCCCCGGAAGGGGAACCCCCCCCCCCCGAGACGATTTCACCGCCCCCCCCTCCGATTTTTCTGGCAAGTAAATTTTCGAGCAAATTTTTGCAATTTTTTACTCTTTCACACACAAAAATTGCCAAAATCGCCTGCAAAACAGCACTTTTCAGCTGTATTTCAGCCCAAATTAGGCCAAAAATTGCGATTTTTCTCGACCCTAGATACCGAAACTAAATGGTATTGTATACATGCACGTACATAGTATCTGTACCTACGTAGGTACAGTAGGTATCAACATACATGTAGCAGGTCCCGGCCGGTGTGGGGAAGGGGGGTTTTCCGTCCGGTGGGGGTCTAAGGGGTTTCGCCCAGAAGGGCCCAAACTTTCAAAAAGCTCGAAAAGGCCTCGAAATGTGTTGTAGCACGTTCTTGTCAGTAGAGAGGCTAAAAATCGCTTTTTTAAGCCACAAAATAGCGTTCTAGAGCTAAAAGCAAGCAAACAATGATAAAAAGGTCTTTTAAGAACACTTCTTTCTATTAAACATCAGCAGTGGAAAAGCCAAATCCGGTTTTTAAAGGCTTTTTAAGCTAATTTTGAGCTTAACACTTGGAATTTTTAGGTCGGGGGCGTCCTAAATTGTCTCGAGGGGGTAACGGCCCAAACCCCTAGTATCAATACCATAAAAGATTCTGCATGGATATATGGATATGTGGTTAAGCGGCTGAGTGTAGATGGTTTGAGGTGAACCGGTTCACCAACACAGACGAGTGTGAGAGTTACGTGTTTCCCTACTGTGCAGAGATCGACCACAACCTGTGGCGCTCCCCACGTACAAAGACTGAGTGCAACCAGTACTGCTACTCGTTCGAGGAACAGAAGAGCAGAGGATTCGTTTGACTCCTATAATCCACCTTTACTTTACTGTAGTCAGCTCTTAGATTTCTCTTTGTTTCGTTGTAAACTCATGTACATATGCTCTCTCTCTCCCGCGAGAAGAAAAGTTCAGTTTCAAATATTCTATTTCTGATTGAGAAAATTTGTACAGCATTATACGTAGCTATTGGGAATACCTACTCATAACGGATGCCGATTCCTGGGTATGCCGAAAAATTGCTACCTAAACCGAACCGATTCCTGAAAATCCCATTCCCTAATAACAGTAGCTGACCCTGAGCAATAAGGTTAAACAGGTTTAGTTGTTAGCAGGAAGTACTGTTGTTTGTGTATACACATACACATTTACCATACACAAAAATACACATTGTTTTTTCAATGTGTATACACATACACATACACATACACATTGAAAATTCCGATACACATTACCATACACAAACAGTGCTTGAAATGTGTATTTTTGTGTATGTGTATTTGATCGGCGAAAGTCGATAAAATTTCTAACAGAAACGTAAAATTTCGATGTTTTTCCTGCTGTAATAAACAGTAGATATCCTCATAAATCCTTCAAATGGCCTAAGTAACTCGATTTCAAAGCTCTCGAAGGTTTCAAGCGGCAGACTTTGAGAGATTTGATTTTCCTAGCATTTCTGACTGAAAATCTGCCAAAAATTTTCCATTTTCAGTGCAATACACATACACAAATATACACAAAAATACACATTGTTTCGCTGAATGTGTACACAAATTACCATACACATTTGAAGGTAAATGTGTATACACATGCACATACACATACACAAACGGAAAATCCAATACCAAACAACAGTAGCAGGAAGCTGTGAAAAAAACTCTGAGTCGAAAGTTAAATTTATGTACGCACAAAGTCATTCTGACTGTAAAAGTGTGCAGCTTTAGCACATAACCGAGTCAACAGTTACACTAGCAAGGGGTGCAGCAGACACAATAATAAACTGCTTATCATACATAGGTGACAGAGTTCAGAACAGTTGTTCGCAGTCCGGCTGCATTTGAGGGTGAGAAATTCTGAACGCATACAACTGAGAAAGACTGGTGTCCACTGCATCGATGGTCGGATATTGGCTTACGTCCACTCCATAGCTATAAATAGATTAGCTAAGCTGCTAAACATCAGAAGTCAATTCAAATCAGTCTATTCCTCTGATAACGTACAATAGTATGGACGTATGGACTACAGCTTTCGATGGCCAGCCTGGCTCAAACCAGTCCTTCCTTCCATTCGACCAATGAATATAACATGAGAAATCAATTTAAATACCTGATTCGCGCATTGTAGACTTGCGGGCGCAGGCAGCAATCGGCTATGGTTACAGTATCACCCATACAGTATTTACCCGCACAGTCTTGCAATATTTCTTCAAGAGCTGAAAGCAAAAATGGATAACATGTAGACCGACCGACCGACCGACCGACCGACCGACCGACCGACCGACCGACCGACCGACCGACCGACCGACCGACCGACCGACCGACCGACCGACCGACCGACCGACCGACCGACCGACCGACCGACCGACCGACCGACCGACCGACCGACCGACCGACCGACCGACCGACCGACCGACCGACCGACCGACCGACCGACCGACCGACCGAGCGGCCGACCGACCGACCGAGCGAGCGACCGAGCGGCCGAGCGACCGCCCGACCGAGCGACCGACCGACCGACCGACCGACCGACCGACCGACCGACCGACCGACCGACCGACCGACCGACCGACCGACCGACCGACCGACCGACCGACCGACCGACCGACCGACCGACCGACCGACCGACCGACCGACCGACCGACCGACCGACCGACCGACCTTCAAATCCTTTCTGTATGTACAACTGCGCAAAGGCCAAACTCTTTTCGTATCCGCCTTCTCCGATTAGTTCAGTTAATTTCCACAAAGCACAGCTGTTCTGCATAGGCTGAATACCAGATATGATTATTTCGCAGATCGACAGCACTGTGGCTCTTTGTAGCACGTCCTTTGGGTACAAATTAGGCTGAGGACAAATGCTCTCCAAGTAATCCAAGATGGCTAGTGACTCTGATATCAGATTGCCATTGTGAGCTAGAGCTGGAATCTTGCCACTAGGATTCAGGCGGTGCAAACAGGAGTAATCCTAAACAGAGGCAATTTTGTAAGGTTCAAGACTGTGGCCCCTGAGCATTTTCTGGTAATAAGACCCTATATCTTATTGGTGGAACTTCCAGTACTGAACAGGCTCAGAAATCAAGAACTTTTAGCTTAAAATACCTTTTTATAGAGCAATTTAGCGCTTCCGGTTTTCTTAATCCGACTTAGACGTGTTATTAGAAGCTTCTTTTGTCATTTCATGCATATTTTAGCACTGAAGTGCTTACTGCTGACAGTCCGATTGCACTGACACCTTAGGGGCCGCCCAAAAACGACGCCGTTCCAAAATTCCGTTTTTCGGACCCCCCCTTCCCCCAAAATCGCCTTGCGTCAGTTTCTTGGGAACCCCCAATGGCGTCGTCGTTTTCGGCTTACTCTCCCCGATAAAAGGGCAGTACACACAGTACTGTCCCGTTTTCTTGTTACCATACTGCGCAATCAATAGAATTAATCCCTACAACCACTCTAGGAAGCTTTTCTGTATGGAGAAACGTTTGACAGAATGTGCATAAATCGAAAATAATGAAATTAAAGTACCCCAAAATTCAGAAAAAAGCGACGTCGTTTTTTGGTAACCCCCTCCCCTCCTGGTGCGTCGTCTATCGTCGCATTTCAGCCGACCCCCCCCCTCCCCCCTCTGGAACGACTTTTTTCTGAATTTTGGGGTACTTTAATTACATTATTTTCGATTTATGCACATTCTGTCAAACGTTTCTCCATACAGAAAAGCTTCCTAGAGTGGTTGTAGGGATTTATTCTATTGATTGCGCAGTATGGTAACAAAAAACGTGACAGTACTGTATGTACTGCCCTTTTATCGGGGGGGGGGTAACCCGAAAACGACGTCGCCGTAGGGGGGGGGGGTTCCCAAGAAACGACGCAAGACGATTTTGGGCGGAGCGGGGTCCGAAAAATCGGGATGTTGGAACGACGTTGTTTATGGACGGCCCCAAAGTGCAAATACTATTGGTTTGGCAGAGTGAAAATACGCGGTTAAACGCAATTTGACTGCTAAAATTTCGATTTTAAGCGTTACTAAATGAAACGTACTACAAATTTCGCGCATTTTCTGGGGTTGGGATGAGCTTTTTAGACCCCTTTGCTGAGCGAAGCCCCTGGACCCCATCTGGCAGGCAGACAAACATCATAGCCCTTGTCCTTGCCCGTCCCATACCTGTTGTACTGCACAGGTTAAAAAGAAAGTAATGCTTCAAGAAAAACTTAAGAGTTGGTGACCAAAGGTACGGTACTTGTTGCATGATGCTGTTACGGTGTATTCCCTGTTTTTCTGGCAAATAATTTTTAGAGCAAATTTTTGCAATAGTTTGCAATTTCAGACACAAAAATTGCCAAAATCGCCCGTAAAACAGCACTTTTTAACTGTATTTCGATTTTTGAATGTTTTTAGTGCCCAACCCCCTCCCAAAATTTGGGCTCAGACCCCTCCGGCCGGCGCCGAACCCCCGCCAACCCCTCCCCCTTCGCCGGATGACCTGTTACCCATGTACTATATATGGCACTTAGTTCCACAGTTATTTGTCCTCTGAGTCAAAACAGAGATTTTAGAAATGAACACGAGTGATAAAGAACAACCCAGCAAATTTTTTACTTTTGCAACCATGAATCTCAACTCAACCGATTTGAATGAATCCGTTTTTTGAATGAAAGATTGATAATTTCTTCAAAGATTGGTGTAATTTTTATTGTTGTGATTCACAGTTTAGTTCTTGAGATATTTGCCTTCTAAGTCGAAACAGATTTTGGCAAAGAACAAGAGCGATTCCGTTTGCTCATATTTAAGCGAAATCCGTGTTTTAGAAGCCCCTTTGTTTTGTATACTGCCACACTACAAATCTTATTTAAAATAAGTAAAAGCTTTCGTATAAATGAAAGAGATTTTTAAAAACCCGGTTTCTGTCTTCTCATGCTTGTTTTTAGCTCTTAGACGCAAGTTTCAGAGCTTGTCGACCCCTCCCTTGCACTTCAATTCCAATGGATGGATCTCAATCTAACCTGACAATCGCGACAATCAACCGGGCCGAAGTCATAGTCGATCTTCTTGAGTTCCAAGGCTAAAAGACAATCATAAATGATTGAGGAAGGTGAGTGAATTATTGAAGAAGGCTTTGATTAAACAATCAGGTACCGATTCTAACGCGCCAAGCGCAGGAACTATCACATGTGGAGAAGAGGACGGCTCGGCTACGGCTCATAGCTTCGATGCGATTTAGCTGGTGCAGCCGCCGCCGACTGACTGGCTGTTGCCATTAAACTCTAAGTTCGCTAGGCGCTTTTTCTTTCTGCTTATTTGACAGTCTGCATCTATCAACAGTGGTAGCCTTGTCTTTCTTGTTTTATCGTAGGTTTTCCTGCTGCTTTTTCCGTTTCTTTTTGATATGTAGGCCTTTTTTATTACGTGCAATACCGTTGTCAAGTAAATTAAAATTAAAATTAAATTAAAATCGAAAATAATTTACTTCCGAAGAGTAAATTAAGTGGCAAGTAAATTAAAATAAAATTAAATCTATGACGAAAATGGCGAAGCAAGTAAAAAGTAAATTAAATTAGATCGAAAAGCCTGAAAAATTTACTTTCAATTTACTTCTAATTTACTTGTAATTTGCTTCATTGACTATTCGATCTGTGGTAGTCTTGGCTCTCGCATGTAATTTTTTGTGTGATTCTGTGTCTTTTCTGGCTGTTTATTTAACCACAGAATGTACATGTATGCTCTCACTGTTGAGAATGGAAATCCAGCTGCAATGCAGCAGATCATTCAACACAATTTTCTCTGAAATCTTAATTGGAATCCTATACTACGTATAGAATGTGAAGCCTACAGTTTTCGTGCAACCATCACATACATTACAGGTTATCTGCCGAAGGGGGAGGGGGTTGGGGGTCTGGTGCCGGCCGTGGGATCTAAGCCCAAATTTTTGGGAGGGGTTGGGCACTAAAAACCCTCAAAAATCGTAATTTTTCGGCTAAAAATCATCAAAAATCTCTAATTTGGGCTGAAATACAGCTAAAAAATGCTGTTTTGCAGGCTATTTTGGCTATTTTTGTGTCTTAAATTGTAAAAAATCGCAAAAATTTGCTCAACAAATTAATTGCCAGAAAAATTGGAGGGGGGTCAGGAAAATCGTCTCGGGGGTCTCCATCCGGGGGGTCTGGCCTAAGTCGGGTGGGGGCAGACCCCCAGACTCCCTGATACATGTATGCACTGATGCATGAAAACCCCCTTTGTTCCATCAAACCCCGGTCTGTCCATAAGTCACAGTGTTAGCCAAAGCTTTACATCTGTTGCTTTGCTCCTAGAAAAAATAATTATATTGCATTTCTGAACAACTGGTTTAATCAAAAACATGAAGCTTAACAAAAGGATGGAGTTAGATTCATAGTGCCATCAGTTTACTGGAAATCCATACTCAGATATTTGGTGATTTTGTGGTATTATCGGCACTTTTTTGCATAGAAAAGTAAATTAGAATTTAATTAGAAGTTGAAAGTAAATTAATATCAAATTAAATTGTTGGTAAATCGGTCAAAGTAAATTAAAAAGTAAGTAAATTATTTTGTGGAGGTGCAAGTAAATTAAAAAGTAAGTAAATTACTAAACTAATTTACTTGACAACGGTAACGTGCAAGCAGCCAAAAACGTGTACCATATTACCTGTTGAAAGATTTGAAATCATCAAGTGGATTGTCTGGCAAGTAATTTTTTGAGCAAATTTTTGCGATTTTTTACTATTTCAAACTTTGCTAAAATCGTCTGTAAAACAGCACTTTTTAGTAGAATTTTTGAGCAAAAATTTGCGATTTTGACGATTTTTAGCCGAAAAATTGCGATGTTTTACGAGTTTGAGTCTTTTTTAATGTCTAACTCTTAGACGCAGAAATTTTTTGCGTGTCTGGCCATAGGCCATGCAATGCGTCCCTAAAAATGGTAATCAAGCAAAATATGTTTTAAAAACCACTGAAATTTTCAAAAAAACGTGACTGGCCAATAACGCGTTCTATGCAGCACTGTGCATTGTCTAACAAAAAAGCGTGACTGACCAATCACTATTTTTTGAACTTATGTATGCACTCGGTTACTTCACCAGTAAAGCCGCGTTAGCTGTTAGCAGTAGGAATCTGTTTTCTATGATGTGCAACCGAATCCCTCTTGTTCATTGGCAAAATCTGTTTTGACTTTGAGGGCAAATACCTAAGTAACCCAGCAGAGTAATCTTAATAAAAATTTCATCAATATTTCAAGAATATATTTATCTTTTATTTAAAAAACGATTCATTCAAATCGCTTGCGATTTGCAGTTGAAAAGCAGTCTCGAACAGAAACGCGGGGTGTCCTGAGCTATCCGAAAGAATAGTGGAACAAGCATACATGTAACAGGGGGGTCTGGGGGGGTCTGCCCCCACCCGACTTAGGCCAGACCCCCAGATGGGGACCCCCCCCCCGAGACGATTTCACCGACCCCCCCCCCCTCCGATTTTTCTGGCAAGTAAATTTTCAAGCAAATTTTTGTAATTTTTTACAATTTCACACACAAAAATTGCCAAAATCGCCTGCAAAACAGCACTTTTTAGCTGTATTTCAGCCCAAATTAGCGATTTTTGGCAATTTTTAGCCAAAAAATTGCGATTTTTTCGATTTTTGAGCGTTTTTTAGTGCCCACCCCCCTCCCCCACAATTTTGGCTCAGACCCCCCCGGCCGGCGCCAGACCCCCCCCAACCCCCCCTCCCCCATCGGCGGATGACCTGTTACATGTATGGGAACAAGGCAAGACGGACGGACGGACGGACGGACGGACAGACATAGACCTACATCTAGATCTAGATCTAGAAGAGTTTTGAAACAAAAGAAGCACAGGGATTCTAAATTTAGAAAGCGCTAATAACAATCTTAGCGTCATGTTCCATCAAAGTACACTATATCTAAAATGACGCATTAGTTTACCTATTGCATTTGTATGTATGGCGTGCAATAAGTAAACTAATGCTTCAATTTAACTATAAACAAAATGTGCGTTAAACATGTGTTGTTGCTCAAGAGTCACTTCTTTTGTCAAACATAGGTGTAATCGGTGCAGCGGTTTTCCTTTCACGGATTTCTATTAAGTGCACTTCCATTTAAAGTTGGTTCGATTGTTAGTTGTCTGTAGCCCATCAATCTAGAAATCCATTTTATTAAAGTTTCAGTGCCAAAGCCAAGCCATCTGTGACCGAAATCAATTTAGTTCAAGTGCCTCTTTTTCTGTAGGTAGGGGTTTCACCAGGGATGTGAGGTGGGAAAAAAACACCGGAAAAAAACTGTTTTTTTCCGGAAAAAAACCGGTTTTTTTCCTAAGGGTCGGAAAAAAACATAAATCGCGGAAAAAAACTCAAGCTAAAAATAGCTAATTTACGTCATTTTTCGTTTAAAAAATGGACTTTTGCTATGTATAATAGGCCATACTGACTCAAAACTGTTAGAAAAACAACAAAAAAGACCAAATTTGGCATGAAAAAACAAAAATGCAAACTGCTGTAAGAAAATTTGCATATAGCGTTATTTATGGAACCTGTCAGGCACTGTTTCATGCCTGTTTCGTGATTTATATCAATGTAACACGTGTATTTCTGGTCTAACAAGACTGAGGAAGGCGCTAGAAAGCGTTAGGAATCATAAAACCAGCCTAGGATACTCAGAACTTGGGCTGGAGTTTTTTTCCGCAATTTAGGAAAAAAACCGGAAAAAAACCGGAAAAAAACTGGAAAAAAACAGGCCGAGGTTTTTTTCGGAAAAATATACAACCCTGGGTTTCACATTACTAGCTGGTGCAAACGAAGCTATCCTTTCAATAGAAAGTTTAATGAACGGACGTCAAAACGAGAACTGAACCATTAATCAATAAGTTGATAATTGCTTTCTAAATAATTAGTGCGCGTTGGCCATTTATGGTGCGTCTGTTGGAGCACATCCTTTTATTGAGTTTTTCTTTGTGAGAAGATTTTCGTAAGCTCTGCTTCCCACCCACGTATAGACTGTCTGCACCAGCAACTGTTGGTAAATATTAAATTTTAAATACATATAGTACGTATGTATACAGTTGTTGGCCGAAAAAACGACCGCCTGTCCTATTTTCGAGTCACTCTCATTTTTGACAATGCTAATTTTTCGCCTTCACTGAAAGTAAAAATCAGCCGGATTTTAACCGGTTAAGCGCTAGAACGCCCTTCAGGCAGTCGATCCAGTGATGTCTTCAGAGTTTTAAGTCCATGTATGGATTAGTTAACCTACAAAAACCGCTGGCTCGTGGTTGATTTGCAATTAATTTACAGAATAGTCCATGGCGTGATCGATTTGTCCTTTGATGAGCTTTTCCAAAGACCTCTCCTTTATACTACACGGGGCCATTCTCAGAAACTCTCTCTTCCTGATTTGGGAAAAACGTTGGACTGACTAAATAATATTTTAAATATATATATCTTTCGTAAAAAACTTTGGACTGGCGAAAGCACTTTTTCTCGAGAGGGTGATACGAATGAGGAATTCTTTACCAAACGATGTTGCAGAATCTAGAAATTTGACGATTTCTACCGATTCCGAGAAACTTGAAAAAGTTTATCTTTCTGGCTTCCTTTTGTTTCAGTGAAGGGTGCACCGTTCCCTGTAGACAATATGAATCCTGTTGCCCACTAACACTCTTTCTGCGCCATTTCGTTACTGGGGGACAAAATATAGTATAAGTATAAAATTTGGGGAAAATCCAATGAAGGATTCGTGAGATATGCATATTGAAGTTTGAAGTTTGAAAATTCGTCTGAGTTCCTTTCGGATATGGCATAACTCCAGGCTACAGAAGGCAAGCAGGCTAGGACTTGGCCAAAACAAACTGTGAGCAAATAATAATAATCTTGCCAAAAGTCCCTTCATTCGGTTGAAAATTGACAGAATGGCGATCTTTTGAAAATTTTCGCGAATCTCGTAAAAACGAAAGACGGTCTTTTTAAGGCCAAATCTGTATACACACATGTATATGTTTTCCGATTTCCGAAGTCGAATACAAATACAGGGTGTGCCGAAAAATAGCCCAGCCTAACCCAAATAATTTTTATTGTGGCAACTGAAATAGATACCCTGAAAAGCTATATTATCTACTCAAAAGAGCGTTTCCTTGCACCAGGCATGCATAAACGCAAAATAACAATTTTCGTGTTGGGACCTCAAAATACAGTAATCCAGTGATTATACAATAGTTATGTCAGCAATGGATTCCCTAACCATGAAACCCCAGAGTGTCTGTTCTATCCGGCATTTCTTTGCCGCAGGAACAATGTAAATTGACAAAAACTTATTTTCGTGCCAGGACTACACACTACAGTACCCGAATGGCTTCAGAAGGGCTTGAAATCGATTGCAAATACCATTAAACAAACATATTTATAACCACAGTGGAGGGGTAAAAGAAAAGCAAAAACAGCGGTCTAAACCAGAGTGTTGAGAAATCCCTAAAGTGGTAAATTATGATTTCCCCTCTGAACATTGCACGTCCACCAAGGGAAATCAGATTTTCTTCACCGGCACTAATCGCATTTTCTTGACATGCTGTCTATTAATTTGCACGTCATTTGGCATTCTTGCATTCTGGTCACGTAAGCCTAGGTCTCTTTGGACAGCCCTTGGATATATTAGCTCTCCCTCTTTTCTACTGTTATTTTATACTAGTGGATTTTTATTTTACTATTTACTAAATTTACTAAAAATTCTGTCCTTCAATTCAATTTCTATTTTTGTTTTATTACCAAGCAGCTCCGATTTTACTATTTTTTGTTTTACTAATAATTTTACTAGTTTTACTACGATTTTACTAGTCATTAGGGGCAATTTTGCATCAGTGATGATGATGCCAAGATCTTATGAATAAATTGATGTTGGTCCAAATCATACATGTACTAGGGGGGTTTGGGGGGTTACCCCCCTGCTGAAAAGGCCAAACCCCCCCTCACCCCCCCCCCCCCCCGAGCAAGTTAAGGGACCCCCCCCCCCGACCCAAAAATACAAGTACTAGTAGTGGCTCCAGTACTAACAAAGTGGCTCAGAAATCGCTCAGAATGCCTTTTAAATGCGTTTTTGAATGCTAAATTTTCAAAATTTTCTCGCCCTGGTCGGGCAGAAGCCCAACCAGGCCACTTCAAACTACTAAAACTTGTAATTTTTTGCTTATTTTTAACTCTGAAACGCTATTTGGCACCTTAAAATAGCGATTTTTAGCCTCCTTACTGAAAAAAACGTGCTAAAAACGCATTTCCAAGCATTTTGGAGCTTTTTGAAATTTTGGACCCCCCCTCTGGGCGAAACCCCCCCTCGACCCTCCACCTGAGGAAAACCCCCCTACCCCCTCCCCCCCTGGTCGGCCCGGAGCTGTTACATGTATGGTCCAAATAGTTGCTGAATTTGATAAAAATACGAAGTTCTCCAGAACTTTAGAGACAAAAATTTGTGAAATTTGACAACCAAAAGTAGAATCACATATGCTTTATTGCTAAATTGATCAAGAAGTTGGCTGGAATTCACCGAAAACTAGTAAAATAGTAGTAAAATTTCCATTTTACTGTTGACGGAACTTGGTAATTTAATATTATTTTTACTTTACTATTGGCTCTTAATTTTACTTTTTACTATTATTTTACTACTAGTAAACTACCACTAGTATTACTAATTTTTGTTTTACTATACTATAGTAAAATAACAGTAATCTTTTCTTTTCTACTCTATCGTAGATATATTATCGATTGAAATTCTATCAGTCATTGTTTCAAGCTATTTTTAAAATCTTGTTAAATGAAAATTCAACTTATTTTTTAAATCATAAGATATAGTAGAAAGGAGGTTCGATTGCCTCTATAAAGTGGTGTTTACGGCTGAATTAAAGTGAATAGACAGAAAACGTGACTCAATCTCTAGCCAAGCAACCTTGTATTCTCTTCTATGTATGTATTAGACATAGAGCTCAGCGGGAGCCTGTTGTTACCCAATGTAGCTTTAATACATTGAACTAATAAAAAAGTTTGAACTGAAAAGCCGGAATTGTGTAGGAAATCTGGCTGGATTGGCTTCGTTTATATTGCGCTTTCAGCCGGAAGCTACTAAAACTGATCTCAACTGTTAATCCAACTTCTGCACGTACATACGTACGTATGTAGTTTAATGGAATTCTAAGAAAGGTTAGACGGCAGCTGCATAAAACTGAGCCCGGTAGAAGTTTGTCCAAGTTTGTCCGGTAAAAGAAAGGAAAGAATAATATCCAATACTTGCTTTAGTTGATGGTTGAAAATCGCTTTTAAGTGAACATGAAAATTCTTTATTATTGGGATTTTTTAAAGAAACCTAATTACTGTTGTCTTGTAATTACTATTTAAACTGGTCGCTGAAAGAAAAAATGTATCGGATAGATTCCGTTAAGTTTTACTAGATTGATTGGCTTTCCTTAAGTTAAACCATGTGAATTGCTGTGAAGATTTGTAAGTGATTACAATATGGGGCACAAAACACAATACCCGCTCATAGAAAGCTATGGGACAAAAGGTTCCAGTTGAAAACTATGATGAACTTATTGTACGTGAGTGATAAAATTTGAAGTAGTACAGTCACTAACATTATTTTATGCATATTGGAAAATCCAATACATATGTATATGTATATATACAAACGAAAAACAATGTATATTATACAAACAATGTATATGTATATGTATACATTGTATATATTGTACAGACAAACTGTACTAGGTACATGCGTATGCTTGAAACTTGAAATTCACAACAACTCACTGCGACTATATTGAAATTCTCTGAGGAAATACTGGGTCTAGTGAGGAGCAAGAAAAGATCAATTTATCTATCTTCACGTCCGCGTCTCAATTTATTGGCTTGTATTAGGGCACTACGTACTAGCCCCAGTTCCGAACTGCCCAGGCTTTTAGTAGACTTCTTCTCAGGCTTAATTTTCGCTGCACGAGAAAGCGGGCCATTTTGTGCGGCATGAAAAATTTGAAAATTGGTTGTGAATCAAGGGATTATGACTTGTTGATGTATTTTGGCATAAGAAAACACGAATTTGAGGTCCGTTTTCGCCTATCTTCTTTGGTAGTCCAGATGCATTTCAGATTGTGAGAAATTTTTGTTCTTTTGTTTCAAAACTTTAGATATATATATATATATACGTAAAAATGCTCGCTGAATTTAGTTGTGCCATTCGTTTTTGCCTTAGGTGCCCAAAAATGCATTTTTTCGACCATAAATCTTTTCAAAGCAAAAAATCTCAAATTTTTGTCGAAGGAAACGGTTAGAGCATGCGGACGGGCACTTTTGCCTCTTTAAATCTGGAAAAACCAGTGTCTCAGCACATTTTTTATCAAATCGTCAGCATAGCTTCATTCCATTTGAAAGTAACAAAGAATTTTAAGTACATACTCACTCTGGCGAGTGTCTGACAATAAACTGAAACTGGACATGGTATAGAAGTTTATCTGTTGTGTTAACAGTTTCTCACTTTCCGGGCGTAATTAGAATGCTAGGTATCATATAGGCGCTTCGCTAATATAGAAGTTTTACAGTACATATTTTTATGTATTAAGATTTTAGATATTTTTCCACTGTAGCTCAGACTTAGGCTTAGAAGAAATATTCCACATATCGAATACTGAATACTAAATACAGTGTACATAGTATGTACACTGACGCACAAAACATAAAAAAGTAATAATTTCAGACCAATTGAGCAGGTATGAGTTTTCTGGGCAACGTGTCCATATCTGAGTTGGCCTCCCAAATAATGGCCTCCATGAACCGGGAGCAGAAGGAGGTGGTGTTGCCCCCGCTTCCCAGGGTAAGCGACCCTGCGGTCCGGTGGACCTCTGGTGTCTACGCCCTTCTATGTCTGCTCGGATTCTACGGCAACACTGTGGTATTGTCCTACGTGCTGTTTTTGGTCAAAACACTCAAACGATCTGTGCTCAAACTGGGCAGCACTTTGGTTTATGTGGTGGCTCTGTCTGTCTCTGACTCGTTAGTAGTGCTCTCGCTGCCTATGGTCATCTTAGACACCATATTAGGTAAGCTTTGATTGACAGAGAATACAGCGATGCTTTGCTAGAGGTTTCTTTATAGATCCATCTCTGTAAAAAATCTGCTATGAATGATGTACATTTGTACGTAGGTTGTCCAAAAAGACGGAATTAGCTCCCAACGTTAGTTTGACCAACCAAACCGAACTTCTCTCTTTCGGTTTTACCTGACCGATCGGTTGGTCGCCTTTCGATTCCATTTACGAGGCATACCATAAAAGCAAAAACCGAAGAAAACCGCAGAACTCACTGTCTTTAGACTCTTGCAGTACCCGAGTGAGTGTTTTGTTTTCGACCGGCGACCAGCCAATCGATCCGCCATGGAGCGCTCTGTTAGGTGAGACCAAAAGCTAAAAGATGCATCTGTTCAAACAAAAGTTAAAATTAAATCACCGTTTCTTGGACTACCTATAAGAGATTCTTCTCTCTAAAATACTCAAGAGAAGCATCGCTGTATTCAAATTTCCAGCTACAGATTTATAGGTCACTGGATGTTGGGCACCGCTTTATGCAAATTATACTGGGCGCTGGATGTACTCACGAAATTCATCTCTACTTTCATTCTCACTTTACTAGCGTTCGACCGTTACCGCGGCGTCTGTCACCCCACAGCCGCAATCAAAAGCCTAAAGCACACCCTATTTGGCGTGCTTGGCTGTGTTCTGTTTGCCTTTCTCTGTCTTGGTCCCATTCTTCTCTCAGCTCAAGCCAAGGTGGTCAAACGCTCGGCTCCTGTGAGTCTGGTTGGTTCCCGAATGGTAATGGAAACCATAAAATGCAGCGATGATCTCAACTTTAATATGAGACTGATCTTTGCTGGCTACACCTTTATCATCGGTTACGTAATTCCGGCCACCTTGATCGTTTTCTGCTATGCCCGATTGCTTCTGAGAGTGAGGAAGCAACAGCGTTCCTGTCAGAGCAGGAGTGAACAGGTCTCGCGCAGAGTTAGACGGGTTACTGTAAACGCAGTCTCGGTTACGGTATTCTATTTCTGCTGCTGGACCCCCTACTGGGCCGCTCAGCTCTACAATTTCTACAGAATGGCTATGTTCGCCTATTTTCAAGTCACGGTCAGACCACCGATCAATACGTTCGTCTATGTTATGTACGTTATTCATGCCCTGCCCTATGTGAATGCGGCCTTTAATTGGATCTTCTATGCACGCATGAATTCGCAGTTCAGGAGAGGATTCAAGATGGTTGAGGCGGAGTTCAGGAGGAGAGAGGGCAGGGCAGAGGCGGAGAATCTCGACTCAACGCCGCTGATTGGCTGTAATTCTTTTCGCTCACGCCAACCCAGAGAAGATAATAATCATGTGACTGATTTAGTTGAAGAGAACGTATGAACTATCTAAAGTTTGTGTAAAGGTGCATTTATACATGCTTTTGTAGAAAAAGATCGCCTGGCGACTTTTCTGTAGAAAAGCTCGTTTAAAGTATGAAACATGCGAGATCATTCCGCCGGCGACAAAAATCTACAAAAATGTAGTTAAAAAATTGAACTATTTTTGTCGCCGGCCTTTTTTATGTTGTATTTTCAATGGCAGGAATGTGTAAATAAGTGCGAAACGACTACATGTACAACAAGGCAGGAGAGCGCTCAACGGGCGGAGAATTTGGAAGAAGCTCGCAAAAAATGTCTGTTGAGGAGAAAATTTTTATCTACACTGAGGCTGACAGTTTGGGGCGGTCCATAAACGACGTCGTTCCAAAATCCCGAATTTTCGGACCCCCTCCCCCCAAAATCGCCTTGCGTCGTTTCTTGGGGACCCCCTCCCCCTAAGGCGACGTCGTTTTCGGTTTACCCCCCCCCAAGGATAAAAGGGCAGTACATACAGTACTGTCATGTTTTCTTGTTAGCATACTGCGCAATCAATAGAATAAATCCCTACAACCACTCTGGGAAGCAATTCTGTATTTAGAAACCTTTGCCAGATGTTGAAATTGAAAACAATACAATCAAAGTTACCTAAAGTTCCGAAAAAAGCGACGTCGTTTTGTGCTAACCCCTTCCCCTCCTGGTGCGTCGTCTATCGTCGCAATTCAGCCGACCCCCCTCCCCCTCTGGAACGACGTCGTTTATGGACGGCCCCTTTTCTACAGAAATGTCATCTGGTGATCCTTTTCTACAAGAATATACGAATATATGCTGTTTCATTGTTCTAAAGAAGATTGATAGGGTTTTCATAACCTCATGAAACCTTACTTTGCATTGAGTTGAGAAGTTTAGGTAAAGCCCATGTGCGCATAGCTTGTAATCTCTGCATACATGTAACAGGGGGGTCTGGGGGGGTCTGCCCCCCACCCGACTTAGGCCAGACCCCCCCAGATGGGCCCCCCCCGAGACGATTTCACCGACCCCCCCCTCCGATCTTTCTGGCAAGTAAATTTTCGAACAAATTTTTGAAATTTTTTACACTTTCACACACAAAAATTGCCAAAATCGCCTGCAAAACAGCACTTTTTAGCTGTATTTCAGCCCAAATTAGCGATTTTTGGCAATTTTTAGCCAAAAATTGCGATATGTCTCGATTTTTGCGCGTTTTTTAGTGCCCACCCCCCTCCCCCAAAATTTTTGGCTCAGACCACCCCCCGCCGGCGCCAGACCACCCCCCAACCCCCCCTCCCCCCATCTGCGGATGACCTGTTCCATGTATGAATCTCTGAACGCCACTCTGTCTCTGTTCATCTGATGGGGCATCAGAATTTGAATTAGTTTGATTATCTCGACGCGAAAAATAAGGCAACCGTAAGCTACGTAAACTACACCGCCGATCTTACGCAGTGCAACGCTGGAGGGAAAATATAGACAAAAAATAATTATTGCATTCGAATAATACACACAGTCAAAAATCTATTTTGTAATGGGCATGCATTTGGAAGGCGCTTAGTTGGCTAAAAACTCTTGTTTTTATTATTTATATTCGCTTCTTCACTTCGGTCGGCGGCAGCAGTGCAGAGTAGGAGAGAGAAAGGAGTGGATAGGTAATAGGGGCAGCTAAGCTTAATTGGATTCCTAGGTAATACGTCGCCTTCCTAAAATACCTATTCTACTTGTTCTTTTGCATTTTTTATGTTCGCTATCTTCATTGTTAACGGCGACTCGTCGTTTTAATTATTTTTCCTGCAAAAAAAACAATGGCGGAAAATAGCGCGGCTATTCTTAATTTCACGAAGACCAGTCCTAGTTGTGTTTTATACAGCAGCTCATGTTCTGTTAATTTGAAATGGATTTGGATTCAAACGACGCTCTTTTGAGAGACTACAAGCGTAAGTAGAATACGCTTAACCTGTAGAGTCGTAAACAAATAAAAAATTAAAATAACTTTATACAACAAGCCAGAGCAAGCCAGGCAATAATCCACATGCGAGGTAATCACTTGGGCTGAGCTGGGCTCCAACCGCTATGCGTCACGCGCCGTCAGCATGGTAGGCAAGATGCTACCCAATGCGCCACAGACGCGGACAGAAACAAGAAAACTAGCGTTTCAACAAGAGTCTCGAAGCTGCAATGTTCGTGTTAAAGTAGGAGTGAACATGTCTTGCACATAGTTAGACAGGTTACTGTAAATGCAGTCTCGGTTACGGTATTTTATGTCTGCTGCCTACCCGCTCTGGGCCGCTCAGCCGTGCAACTTCAACAGAATGGCTATGTTCAACTATTTTGAAGCTACGGTCAGACCACCGATCAATACTTTCATGCCCTGCCCTATGTGAATGCGGCCTTTAATTGGATATCTAAGAACGCATGAATTGGCAGTTCAGGAAAGGATTAAAGATGGTTGAGGTGGAGCTTCAGAGGAGGGAGGACAGGGCAGACCCAACGCTGTTGATTGGCTGTAATTAATCTCGATCACTCCCCTCCCACCAAGAGAAGAGAATCATGTAACTGATTTCGTTAAAGAGAATGTGTGTTAACGCGTACCTGGTTTTTCCGTAAAAACGCCCATGGGCGTTCATTTAGTTTTGGCACTTTTCATGGATTCAGTTCTAATCTGAATAAACGCCCATAGGCGGTTAATTGGAAAATACGCAATTTATCTAACAAGAGACAAGGTATGTACGACTTGTTTCTACGCTTCTCTAGCGATTCTAACAACGTGCAGCCTACAACCACTTACAGCAGCCAACACATTCAAACTCACTGTTTAGCAAAGTTCGCAAACTGTATTTAAAGACAGCTTGATCACCGGGAACAGCGTCCATTGATTGCCGTGCACTAACCACTATCTTACTATTTTTATCAACAAAGACACGCAGAAAGCCACCTCTGCATTCTTCGGCCGAAAAATAACGCGCGCAGTGAGCTTTTTATCGCAATCCATTCCAAACCTTATCTCGGCTTGCGGCCATAATCTTTTATCTGAATAGACGGAAAGGCTTTCCAATTAAACGCCCAGGGGGCGTTTATTTAGGTGGCATTTATACGGAAAATCACACATTGGAAGAAGGGCACATTGGAAGAATAGAGCTAAAGAAGACGGATAGGGTTTTCATAACTTCATGAAACCTTACTTTGCATTGAATTGAGAAGTTCAGATAGGAACAGCCGTAGCACCGCAAACGGGACAGGAAATAATGTTTCAACAAGCAGTTGAGTTGTTTTGAGTTTTGTGTACTGAGTTCTAACTTCAGTCAAGTGAAGTCATTTGTAGGGTGGTTTTCAATATTTTGATTTTAGCATGTGGTGTTTACAATTACAATCTTTTACTTTTTGTTATGATCATTGCCCGTTATGGGATATCTGAGATCTTTGAAAGTTTCTGGCTTTGTTAACGAAACGTGATGGTAGTAGGCTACAATATAAGAATTGGCGGGCGTGTGTTCAAACTGTTTACATTCAACTACTGTTATTTTACTATAGTATAGTAAAACAAAAATTAGTAATACTAGTGGTATTTTACTAGTAGTAAAATAGTAGTAAAAAGTAAAATTAAGAGCCAATAGTAAAGTCAAATAGTTAAATTAAATTGCCAAAGGTCGTCAATAGTAAAAGGGAAATTTTACTACTATTTTACTAGTTTTTGGTGAATTCCAGTGGAAATCTTAATCATTTTTGCAATAAAATATGTGTGGTTTTACTTTTCTCAGTCCAATTTCACATGTTTTTTACTCTAAAACTCGGAAAACTTCGTATCATGATCAAATTTAGCAATGATTTAGTACTAACATCAATTATTCGTAAGATCTTGGCATCATTGGTGTAAAATTTTCCATTGTGACTACTAAAATCGTAGTAAAATAGTAGTAAAATTAGCAAAATTATTAGTAAAACAAAAATTAGTAAAATCGGAGCTGCTTGGTAGTAAAATAAAAATTAAAATTAAATTGAAGGGCTGAATTTGTAGTAAATTTAGTAAATAGTAAAATATAAATCCACTAGTAAAATAACAGTACATTCAACAACGGACATTTGAAGCTGGCTGGGGTCATATGAAATATGTTTTACAAATTTCGATAGTTTCCCACTGTAGCTGGGGCATCACAATTTGAACTGGTTTGATTATATCGACGCGAAAAATAAGGCAACCGTAAGCTATGTAAACTACGCCGCCGATCTTGCGCAGCGCAATGCTGGAGGGAAAACATAGACAAAAATAGAAAAACCTTTTTTATCGTATTCAATCAGAGGAATTGAGCTGGTTGAGGAACGAATTATTGCATTCGAATAATACACAGTCAAAAAATTCATTTTGAATGGGCACGCTGGAAGGTGCTAAGTTGGCTAACAACTCTTCTTTTATATTACTTGCTTTCATTTCTTCACTTCGGTCGGCGGCAGCAGTGCAGAGTAGGATTAATAAACGCCCATCTACAGTACTTTCCAAATATCCGCCACTGGGTGTTTATTTAGATAATAATTGAAGCTGTGAAAAGACCCGAAGTTAAAGTATGCTAAAATTTAAAATAAAATAAATAACAAAACTAAATAAATTGAAGTCTATGGGCTTGTATGCGGAAAAACCCGCCCGGTAGTTGGCGCTCGAAATAATACCGCAACAAATACCGTGTTTAATCTAATAAAGCCGAGCGGTTTATATATTTTTAGAGTGGTGGGGACACGTGACTTATTTGAGCGTGCGGCTTATTCGATATATTCGTCTATTTTGGAGATAGGATCTGATTAATACTTTCGTCTGTGTTATGTACGTTATTCATGCTCTGCCCTGATGTGAACGCGGCCTTTAATTGATCTTCTATGCAGGCATGAATTCGCAGTTCAGGAGAGAATTCAAGATGGTTGAGGCGGAGCTTAGGAGGAGTAGTGTTTCCGAGTAAATTTATTTTGAAATTAAATAACTATTAAATTGCTTGCTCAGCCTTCAGAAGAAAATAACTTGCCATTAATTAATTTGCTTGATACCCAAATTCTGAAATTTAATTTGATACAAATTTGCTATTTGATATGAATTAAATGTAAATTTGCTAAAATCAATACTTAATTCCTGATGAAACAGTTCAAAACCTTGGTCGTGTCAGTCCAAAATGAGTTGAGCTTTCTTCAGACGGTGACAAATGGTCCAGAAATTAGCATTTAATGAGTTGATATCTTTTCTATTGGCGTGAACAAGGTCATTTTTGGACTAAACTTGTTGTTTTGTAGCCAGACTTTGGTTAATGAAGCTGCCAAACCAAGCAAATTTATATCAAATTCATATCAAATTTATATCAAATTTCTAGGCCAATTTTACGAAATTAAATATAATTTTAATTTGTTTGACAGTCATCGCGAGAAATTAAATTTGTTATTAAATTGCTATTTACTTGGTGATTTTCGCCAAAACAATTTAATTTTGTTATTTAATTTTAATTTGATTGGAAACACTAAGGAGGAGGGAGGTAGGACAGACCCAACGCTTCTCATTGACTGTTTCATCTCGATCACTCCCCTCCCATCAAGAATCATGTAACTGATTTCGTTAAAGAGAGTGCGTTGCAGGATGTATGGAGTATTGCGCTAATGAAGACGGATAGGGTTTTCATAACTTCGTGAAACCTTACTTTGCATTGAATTGAGAAGTTCATATAGGAACAGCCGTAGCGCCGCAAACAGGACAGGAAATAATGTTTCAACAAGCAGTTGAGTTTTATCCACTGAGTTCTAAGTTCACTTACTCCTTATACAAACAACGTTAGCGTATCAGCCATATGAAGATGCTCCATTCATACATGTATGAACTAGGGAGGCTTGGGGCGGTATAACAGTAAGGGAAACCCCTACCCCAATGCAGTCTCGGGTGCTGCCGACCCGAAAATGCAATTTTCTACAGTAGTAGCCGTTTCAGTACTAACAAATTGAGTCAGAAATATTTGGTGCCTTTTCCAGACGGAATTTAGCTTCTTCCGGTGCTCTTACTCAACTGTATTTTGTCATTTTAACCTCGTTTTTTGCTGTTAAACACAGTTTGACCACTTTAACTTAATACTAATTGTAGTCTTAATACTATTAACTAAAACGTGTTAGAAAACTTTGCTTTCAGGCGTTTTTTGAGCTTTTTGAAATTTTTTCTCCATCCTCTGTACAAACTCCCTTCCTGGACTCCCAGCAATGACCTGTTTCTTACATGCATTGGCTACGCTACATACAGCATACACGCAGAAAACATGTTGATAAAATGGAATCACGCTCAGGCCAAACTCTTCCTTGCTTTCATCAACAAAGCCAGATTAACTTTGCACAGTTCGGGCACAGCCTTGCCCGAAATCTCGTAGGCACTCAGCGATGCTATAACAGTTGTTTGGATGAGCTCCCAGAAAAGCGGAACTCCCTCCGGACAGAGTTGCTCGAAAATCGGGCCCGAACACGACTCGTAACATGTGGCGTACCTGAAATTGTGCGCGCCTAGTACAGATTTGTTTAGAAATTGTTATACACACTCGCAGGCAGCTTCTATTGAGAAGTTGGTGTGAAAACATCTGTTTCTACAGTCCACTTGAACGTTCCACAGTGCCAGGCCGAAACATTTGATGTGAAACAGGAAGTCTAAAATGGTTTAGTCCTCTTCTAAATAATCAAAGATGTAAGCGAAGGTTGCAGAGACGCACAGACACCAGAATCAAAATTGAAATTTTGCATTTAGGCACGTACGTAATAGGTATGTGTTTGAGAACTAGTGGTCGAATAAAGGTGTTTTTTACGCAGAAATGGTTGCAACAGATATGGTAATAAAATAGTTCGAATATGGTATAATACCGTACCACTGTAGCGTTGAGCGCAAACAAAGTCGATAGGAACAATAAACTGGTTGAATTTCTTGACTTCCGCCACATCTGAGCACTTCTTGGAAACACATGCTTTCAGGGTATTGTTGTAATCTCTAAGAACATACCTCGTTTCATGTATACAAAGTACAAAGAATCTAGTCAAATCCAAGGCTGTAAAAATAGAAACATGCAGGTTGTTCTAAAAAACGGAAATTTACTTCCAACTTTAGTTTGAGCTGACACATCTTTTAGCTCTCGATCTCATTTGAAAGAGCACGGTTAGTCCGACCGATTGGTTTGTCGTCGGTCAAGAACAGACCCCTGAGTTGGGTACTGTAAACGTTTAAAGTGAGCGAGTTGAGCACACTGCAATTTTCTGCTGGTTTTCAGTTTTTGTAAATATTGCCTCAAATTCAGAGGTATGCTAAGTTTCCACAAAGCACTACGTAGATGCCTCCAGTAACGGTTGTATAATATCTGAATAAATACGTACTAACGTCTGCTCAAATCAAATCTGTAAGCAAATTTCCGATTTTTTAACACTATGTGTTACAATTTTGTAGTTATCGCGTTTTACTAACCGATAGGGCTGAGTTATAAAATAGCCTCGAGCTAACTCAGTCCTTCTTCCCTTGTCATTAAGATATGCACTGTAGAGTTTATTGTGATACTGTCCGTACGTACTGTATGTACATTGTCTGATTGTCTGGGAAGTAAAATTTCTTTCTTCTTTCTTCTGTGTACAATACATAGTACATATAACAGGTCATCCGCCGATCGGGGGAGGGGGGGTTGGGGGGGGGGGGTCTGGCGCCGGCCGGGGGGGTCTGAGCCAAAATTTTGAGAAGGGGGTAGGGCACTAAAAACGCTCAAAAATCGAAAAAATCGCAATTTTTGGGCTGAAAAAATCGTCAAAAATTGCTAATTCCGGTTGAAATACAGCTAAAAAGTGCTGTTTTGCAGGCGATTTTGGCAATTTTTGTGTCTGAAATTGTAAAAAATTGCAAAAATTTGCTCAAAAATTTACTTGCCAGAAAAATCGGAGGGGGGGGCGGTGAAATCGTCTCGGGGGGGGTCTGGCCTAAGTCGGGTGGGGGGCAGACCCCTCTGTTACATGTATGGTACAATACGTACACATCTATAGTAGCTCCTACCTGCAGAATCGCGTCAAGATGTTGGCAGTAAATAAGTCTGCAGCCTCCAAGAAAGCCTGCGAATTGTTGTTCATCAAGGTCAGATGCCAGAGACTGCCCAGAAAGGAAATTCGCGTGTTGTATTTGAAGGTTTGACCGAATAATTGCATGCACCCGTTGGTACAGCTGTGTCGGCTACAGTAAGAATGATGATTAGATTATGTTTAGGTTACGGTAGCCAGTGGCGTGCAAAGATCTGTGACCATACCTGCCTTCTGCTGTGTTTACAATCTTGTCTGAGGCTTCTCTTACTTCGTTGGTGTCTTGTCCTAGGGCACACGATTCTGAAGTACAAGTAATGTTTCAAATTGAACTCAAATTCTTACACATGCAATTTTATCAATTCGTGGTTAATACTAGTAATAGGAATGATTTACTTGGTCCAACTTTAGCTGACAGATTTTCGAAATATCTGTGCAGTGTTCTCCTATGAAAGAATGTAATATATTACAGTACATTATATGAAAGAGAAGGGAACCTAATCACAGCAAGAGGGTTGTCGCCGGCACAGTTGGTGTAGTGGTTTAGGCCGCAAAGTCACGGTGCGCGTGCTCCTGCGCTCATCCACTCGGTGGGGCAAGTTTTTTTTTTGCTGCAAAGAGTTGGTGGTCGGCACAAAGCCCAACCCAGGCCACCGAAAGCTGGTGACAACGAGTAGGTAAATGGGAACCGACTGGAGCTGCCTAAAGCACCTAAAGCTACAATAGCAACCACACATAAAACAAAACACATGTGTCGGGACATACGGAACGGGGACAGCTACCACTGAGACCCGCCCAGACTGACACCGAGCATGTGTGCCGGCTAGTAGCGAAGGAAGGGTAGGATGTGGGTGTGCGTGATGGTCCAGACAATCCATTTATCCAAGGGGGTTGTTGGGGCTACCCCCTTGAAAAGAACATCTCAAACACAAAAGAACTGCTTCTTACGTAAGCCAATGGCCAAAGTTGTAAGCAACAGCGTATACATACTGTCTGTGTAATATCTAGGCCAGAATATTTCGAGGGATAGAATAGATAGAGATAGATAACTTCTATAGCAGATAGAGTTTCTTTCTAGAGTCAATAATATTACTGAGACGACGTGCACTGTTGGAATAGAGAACTAAGTAGAAACACACAAGAGTCGTTTGACTTGTGACACAACACTTGACCAGCTGCTTTTTCATGTCTACTTAAACTGGTTCGCTACTTCATGTCCCATCCGATTAATGTCTTCCATTTAGTTTGCGGAAGATATACTGTACTGAAGCGTTCCACTGTACCTAATCTGTAGTTGCATACTGAGAAACACCTCTCGAATAGGCAACAATTATCTAGAATAAAGTTTATAATAAATACAGGTCCTCCAAGAAACACTAATTTACTACCAGCTCAAGTTTGAGTTGACGCATCTTTTAGAACTTGATCTCGTTTGAAAGAGCGCGCAATGGCCGATCGATTGGTTGGTCGGCGGTCAAAAACAAAGCTCAGAGTCGGCTACTGTAGGAGTTTAAAGCGATCTTCTTCTCTTTTTTCCGTTTTCTATGTTTTATCGTCTATAAATATGGAAAGCGTATACTGTATTGTTTTATGGAAACTCTCAGAGACGACTAGCACAATATTTACACAGCCAGCACAGTAATAGAGTAATAAAATGTAAATAAATTACAACTTCTTCAGGCGGACAGTGTCCCGGCCAACTCAGGAGACGGCGGCTTTTCTCTGTTATGAGCTTTGACCAAGAACTCGAGCGTGTTTTCGCACCGCTCCGGTACACTGTGACCAGAGATTTTGTAGATATCCACTACAGCCAGTGCCATTGTCTGAATGAATTCCCAGAACAATCCCGCACCCTTGGCGCAGTGTTTAGTTATGATTGGGTCTGCACACGACTCGTAGCAAAGGGCGTAGCTGGAAAATAAGGAAAGGGTAGGTTTGTGAAAAAGTTTTAGGATAAGCTCACTCGCAAATAGCCTCCAAGGTGAAATCTGTTAGAGGACAAGCTGGATGACAGCCTACTTGGACGTTCCAAACTCCGCGACCCAGACAGTCAACGTGGGAAAGAAAATCTAAAAGAATGATTGTCAGTTCACTTGAACATACTGCACTGCATGTACTTCTTGAAGTACGTAGCTGAAAGTTGAAAACTGATTGATCTAAAATGAGATAATTTTCTCGTTCTTCTGAAGTGCTAAATAGACTCTGATTATTTTTTTCCAGTTTTGCAAATTTTGCATTTTTACATGTGTAAAACGTGAAAAATTGAAAAACTTCTGATTTTAGGCATCTTATGTTACAAATCGTGTAACTCGATTCCTGTTCACTGTTTAGTTTATGTGACCACTTAAAACAGTCAGACATTTAACGCCATAAAAGGCATTGGTGCTTAAACGGTACCAACTTGGTTTCGGCACCTTGCGTTTAGTTCCTGACTGTAAAATGCGTCTTAATAAACTCAGAAGGTACTAACCCTTACTAGCAGAAGCTGCTCCATTTGGAGTAGTACACCACATAGAATCACGCCTTACGTGCGGCTGTTTGTTAGCCATAAATGTGATTGGAAAATGACAGTGCAAAAAAGTGATTGGCCGGTCACATGTCAATCACGCTTTTTTGTCAGACGATGCACAGTGCTGCATGCAACGCGTGATTAGCCAATCACAGTCAATCACGCTTTTTTGAAAATTTCAGTGAATGCAAAAACATTCACTGCGTGATTACCATTTTTTAGGCACGCATTGCATGTACCTACGTATGGCCAGGCCCGCAAAATCGTTTCTGCGTTTAAGAGATAATAATAGATTAAAGAAATTTTAAGAAAAATAATTAAAATCAGTTGAGCTAATTAGTATGCATACCGTTGTAACGCTCTACGCACATAAAGTCTATCGGAACGAAGAACTGTCGCAAGAGTTTAACCTCAGAGCTGTCAGGACATCGCATCAAACACGTTTTCAACGAGTTGCGGTAATGGCTGGAAGGAAACAGGTTTACACAGGAAACAATATGCAAATTTTCTGACTTGCAGAAGCGAGGCAGAATATTTCCGGTAAACAGGTCGCCCGCCTCAACGAACATCTGCGAATTTTCGCTGGTTAGCGTCATTTTCCAGAGGTTTCCCAAGAAAGCTATGTAGGAATTGTACTTGAACAATTCCCCGAACGACTCCATACATTTCTGGGTACATTCTTGCCCGCTAAATCTGACTTGAGTTATGTTACAGACATTTAAAATACGCTCAAAATTGGCACCCGTCTGATCGTTTGGCTCTGATGTGGAATTGAATTCCATTTTGGACTCCTCGGACTGGTTGGTAAAATGCTGAAAACACACATTTTTACATACCTATTGTAGAAGAGGTAGATGGTTGGTAAAAATTGCTAAAAAATCCAAAAACTATGCTGAATTTATGGGTAATATTGTTGAAAATACGTAGTATGTACAGTACATATGTACTTCGTACTTTTAGGCTTTTAATGTTGTACTGAAATGACAAAATGCGAGAAAATTGCTTCCCGAAAAAGTCAAAGGAGGTGTAAAGCGGTGTACAGTACGTACACGTAAGGCGACAAACTCTTTGTTAAACATTTTAAACGCAGAGAAAAGATAGATAGCGAAAATGTTTTTGCAATTTTTAAACTTACATCAGTTCAGAACAGAAGGTACCGGGTTTTTCCGTAAAAACGCCCATGGGCGTTTATTTAGTTTTGGCACTTTTCACGGATTCAGTTCTAATCTGAATAAACGCCTATGGGCGGCTATTTGGAATTGGCAACTGATTTCTGGCTGAGCGCGAGCTGGCTGTGAGTTGATTTTTGCACTGATCGCTCACTCAACAACAACTGATAATATCGTCTTTCTATACTGAAACTCATGCTTCTAGCCCCAATTTTTGAGATTTTAACCTATTTTTCATCATATTTTTTATCTTTTCCTGAACAAAATATTTTATCTTAATAAACGCCCATGGGCGTCTATTTGGAAAGGCTTTCCAAATAAACGCCCAGGGGGCCACTATTTGGTGGGGCGTTTATAGGGAAAAACCCGGTAGTGGGATAGAGAGATTTACGTATGTAGTTTATGAATGAAGTATCGTAAAACTTCAAACATTTCAAATTATTACGCCTCCCTATTGTAAAATGCCGGAAAATCTGAGAGAAAGAAAGCAGGGATGTGAGGCGAATTTTTTCTGTTTTTATCGAAAGAAATCTGACGTTCGGCAAAACCATACCTTTCGGAAACACTCCAATTAAAAATTGCTATTTTGGTTTAAAATGTTCTTTTAAGTCGTGTAATCAGCCAGATTGTCTCAAAACTGCTAAAAACATGAGAAAAGATTAGATTTGATAATTATATTATAGCATACATGTAACAGGGGGGTCTGGGGGGCTACCCCCACCCGACTTAGGCCAGACCCCCGGATGGGGACGCCCCCCCGATGCGATTTCGCCGATCCCCCCCTTCCGATTTTTCTGGCAAGTAAATTTTTGAGCAAATTTTTGCAATTTTTTACAATTTCAGGCACAAAAATTGCCAAAATCGCCTGCAAAACAACACTTTTTAGCGGTACTTCAGCCCAAATTAGCGATTTTTGGCGATTTTTAGCCCAAAAATAGCGATTTTTTCGAATCGTTTTTTAGTGCCCAACCCCCCTCCCAAAATTTTGGCTCAGACCCCCACGGCCGGCGCCAGACCCCCCAACCCCCTGCCCCCGATCCGATATATTGGGGGTGGCCTGTACAGCCCTATGATCAGACCAACATGTCCATTTCATTTCCCCCCTGCCCCCTTCGGCGGATGACCTGTTACATGTATGAATTATAGGACAAAAAGTCAAACCAGTCAAGAAAATTTGTCTATGATGTTGATTCGTTCGACTTCTTGGGCATTGTTTCGTTCACGCATGTTCCGTTTTATATCTATTATCCGTTACCCCTAAACGAAAAATAAGTGAAAAACCTTGATTTTAGTCAGAAATCGGACTTTTTGGCTTTTCAGCTCCTCAGCTACTGCAACCCCCATCATCTCCACTCAGGACTTCAGAATTCTCCACACCTCTCAGCCGAAACACTAGCATGGGCATTAGAAAGAATGAAAAAAATCAAACAGATTAGAATACTCAAATAATTAAATAGGAGTTTTTCGCGATTTTGCAAAAAACTGACAAAAAAAAGCGTGAGGGTATTCATCCTAAGCGGCAATACGAATCCACCTGAAAAAATAAGTGCCCATGGATTGTATAAGAAAAGCCTAAGACAGGACGTAAAAACTAGACCAAGCGTAAGACCTGAACACGTATTAGCGGTCTTAGCCTAGGAGGCCTTTTACAACCAAACTGAAACATTGTCTTACAGCAAATAACGAGTAGACAGGAAACAGTAGTAAGGACGCAATAAAACATGGCTGGATTTTTATGACTGTAATAAGAGAGCGTTGGCATAGCGTGTAATCTGATGCATTTCGACTGGCGGCACTGAATTTACTACTTTTTCTTCTCTCCCACACACTAACAGGTTGTAAATCGGGTTCGACATCAAACCGCCGCAATCGCTTTTAGACAACGATCAACTAACTACCCCCATCTAACATTGTGCAATGGTTACATGCATGCCTGAAATTTTTCTTTCTTTAGCTAAAGAAAGTGTCCTTTGAGCTTTCGGCTCTTATCTCTGTCAGCGTTTAGATTGCAGCTTTACTTGCACACGGCAGGCCTACAAGTGCTGCTAGAACTTTAGCTAATTGTAAAGCTGCTACTGGGCTCTAATAACTATGGCCGACCAGTGGGGTTTGACTGAAGCTCTAGTCAAAGATACTGATGAGGTACTTGTATACTAGGTATACTACAACTGTTTAATTAGAACTTTTCTATTTAGTACCGCAAGTTCCAAGCCAGATCTCAGGCGGCGCTGAAAGAAGCGATGGAATTGTTTGAAAACGATGAATGGAAGACGAAAAGTGGCTGGAAATTTGAGTCAGAAAAGCCGGAAACCGGTGACAAATGTTATAGCAAAGATTTGAAGAAAGGAAGGGGATTCGCTATTGTTGTGAGCTTCGCTTGCTTTTGTTACCGACCGACCGACCGACCGACCGACCGACCGACCGACCGACCGACCGACCCGACCCGACCCGACCCGACCCGACCCGACCCGACCCGACCCGACCCGACCCGACCCGACCCGACCCGACCCGACCCGACCCGACCCGACCCGACCCGACCCGACCCGACCCGACCCGACCCGACCCGACCGACCGACCGACCGACCGACCGACCGACCGACCGACCGACCGACCGACCGACCGACCGACCGACCGACCGACCGACCGACCGACCGACCGACCGACCGACCGACCGACCGACCGACCGACCGACCGACCGACCGACCGACCGACCGACCGACCGACCGACCGACCAACCGACCGACCGACCGACTGACCGACCGACCGAGTGACCGACATACAAGTTCAAGCGCATACTTTTCAGGGTGAAATCGCCTGCACCCCTGAGGAACTATTCAACGAAACCAATCGCAAAGTGGAAGACACTCCCAAGTGGAATCCCTCTGTAATCGAATACCGTATCCTGTTTGACGTGGGCGACCAAACAGACGTTGTTTATAGCGTTACAGCCGATGCTTTAGGTGGTCTGGTCAAATCTAGGTATGATTGTTATTATTCCCTGCAAGAATAGTTGCTAATTTTTAACTTTAGAGATTTGCTCTCAGTCCGAACCTGGCGCAAACTAGGCGACGTCTGGTGGCAAAGTGGCCAATCAATTGAATGGAGCGGCATGCCAGCCCAGAAGGGAAAAGTTAGGTCAGCTTTACCATCATACTGTAGCTAGAGTTCTGCTAATAAGCAGATTTCAGAGCCGAAGGTCATCCGGGTTGCATGAAGATCACACCAGTCGACGGAAAACCTGACCACTGTTTACTGGAATGGATGATGAACACAGATTTAAAGGTATAAAAGTGAGTACTAGAGGCAGTGCTTTTGGCTGTGAGGAGGCCCATTCGCCCATTCACACCAACAAGCCTTATTTTCAGGTTTGGTTTGGACTTAGGCTTACATAGGTTTAGGTCTAGCAGGCTTTGGTTTAGGTTTAGTAGGCCTATGCTAACGCTTCGGCTAGGTTTACGTTTAGGCTTTGGCTAAACTATCGGCTTAATCTTAGGCTTAGGCCATACATGTAACAGGTTCGGGGACTGCCTGGGTGAGTGGGAGGAGGTTTCCGTCAGAGGGTTGAGAGTACTGTTGCTAAGTAAATTATAATTATAATTTTAATTATATTTTTTAGAAATTTACTAATACAAGTAAATTATTTGGTAAGTAAATATAATTAAATTAAATTTACATGAAAACAGGCAAAGTTAATTATAATTATATTTTGTGAATTATGCTTACCAAAAATAATTTACTTGATTTACTTAAAATATGCTTAATTTACTTACAAACGCCTAGCTATTGCTGAACCTTTTTTGGCAGCATGCAAGTGCTGCGTGAGTGTCTGCTTTCTGTATCTATACCCTTCAATGGCAAGCCATATTTACAGTACAATTTTCCGCCCGCCCGTCCACCGTCTTTCGTCTTTGAGCTTGTTTGTCTTAATCTCCCACAAAACAAACTACTCCAATTTATCCGCCAAGCTAAGAATAGATATTAGGTACTTTTCAGTCAGTTTTTCTATGCGATAGCATAAGTTCAGTCTCACAGACATTGTCTGTTGTGGATGCAAGCAAAAACTGGCTGAAAAGCCACTTGAGGTTGAGGTTCTAATTCTGACGAACTGTCATTATTACTGTTGACAGACATGGGCCATCATTTCGGCCGAGGGGTGCATATTCAAATTCTGAGGGGCTGGCTGAAGGGGGTAGCGGCGGCTGAGGGGGTTGAGAGGATGGTAAGATAAAAAGTCTGATTTTTCGCTAGAATTAAGGTTTTTGGCATATTTTTCGTTTCAATAGGTTGAAATAAGCTAGTCTAAGCTCATTCACACCTACAACATAGGTAGGCATACTTTTGTCATAATATTCTTACAAAAATCCTGAAGGAGTGGCCTGAGGGACGGTAGGTCAGACCCTGACGCGGATAAACCCCTCGCCCTCCACTCCCTTTGTCCATGTCTGTTGTTGACCTATACCTGTGACACCCTCGTTTAGTTTTCATTCTAGAACTGTTATAGCATCCTTTCTTAGTTGGAAGCAACGCTGAAGGTGCTAGCCGCCAAAATCAGGCCTATTTTAAATATACTTAATATACTTAATTTAATTAAATGTGGTAAGTAAATTATAATTAAATTAAATTTCTCTCAGATATGGTAAGTAAATTTTAATTTAATTATATTTCTCTGGGCATGTGGTAAGTAAATTATAATTTAATTATATTTCAAATAAATTTACAAGCAACAGTAGTTGAGAGGAGGTTTAGCCTAACCCAATTTTCAAATAGCTGCAATCGGAAATGCGTTTTTAGCTTAGCACGTTATTTGAGTAAGGAGGCTAAAAATCATGCTATTTTAGGCTGCCAAATAGCGTTTTAGAGCTAAAAACAAGCAAAGAATAACAAAAAGGGATTACAGCAGTGGAAACGCAAAATGGGTTTCGAACGGCTAAAAGTAATGAATTCTGAACAACTTGGTTAGGACTAGTACTTATACTTGTATTTTTTGTGGGACGGAGGTCCTTAAACTGTCTCGGAGTGGGGAGCGGAGGGGTTTGGCCTTTCTATCTGGGGGATAAGCCCCAAGCCCTACCGTAGTACATGTATGGTTTACGCTTAAGCTTAGGCTTAGACTTTTTCATGCCTTACTTTTTAACCTTTCATTCAACCAGCGATTTACGCTTCAGGTTTAGGTTTAGGCTTATGCTTAGATACAGGAGGTTTAGCTTAGGCTTAGTAAAAGAAGTTAAAAGGCAACTTGTATGGTATGCAGGTAATGGGGAATGGGCGGCGAATGGTGTTGGCTGATGCTTGACTCCTTTTAGGGATTGTTGCCAAAGAAAATCGTGTACCGATTCATGACTTCAATGCTGCTGGAGTACATCGACTGTCTGAGAAAGCAGATGGCCAAAAGAAAGGAATGAATGAATTATGCAGCTGCTTGCTTCTAATGCTTAGCCTGTAGTAGATACAGTAGAGTAGCCTTGTTTAATAGTCAAACTATAAAAGTGATGTTGAATTTCTGCCAAGCAGTGAATAAAAGTGTTTAGGGAATGCTACCGAAGTCGGTGGTAAAGAAGGCTCTACTCGGATTGCTCAGAGATTCGATGGCTAACTTGCAGAAGTTGATGATAGAGCGGAAAAGTCAGTAGCAAAATTTAAATTTGCCGCAGTTTGTACTGAGTCGAGTTCATTAGAAAACAGCTGAAAGCCTGTAATAAAGCTGAAAAAGAATTGAACCGTTTTACAGACTTTAACCGATTTGGTGCTTAAAAGATTAATACAGTCAAGTCATGCCTTGATGGTTGCCTCGACTATATGGCTAGCTAGCTGGTATACCAATTATATCGCTTAATATTATGGTAAATGCAGTAACTTATGATTTGTTTATGGCAATTTCGATAATGTGGCCTTTTGAGTCTTGTCCGATTAGCGGCGCGTGACTATTTAAACGGATTCAATTAAATTTTACACGCTTGTAGTGTGAAATCAAGAGCAGAGCCCCTCCCACCAAGAGAAGAGAATCATGTAACTGATTTCGTTAAGGAGAATGTGTTGTGATGGATTCTTGGAATGATTGTGCTAAAGCAGACGGATAGGGTTTTCATAACTTCATGAAACCTTACTTTGCATTGAATTGAGAAGTTCAGATAGGAACAGCCGTAGCGCCGCAAACCGGACCGGAAATAATGTTTCAACAAGCAGTTGAGTTTCGTGTACTGAGTTCTAACTTCAGTTACTCTTCAAACAAACAACATTCGTATATCAACCATAAGAAGATGCTCCATTCATATGTACATGTATGAACTAGGGAGGCTTGGGGCGGTATAACGCTAACTAATTAGAAAGGTCCAACCCCTACCCCAATGCAGTTTTGGTGCTCCTGACCCGAAAATGCAACTTTCTACATACAGTTGTAGCCGTTCCGGTACTATTGACTCAGAAATAATTAGTACTGTTATTTTACTAGTGGATTTTTATTTTACTATTTACTAAATTTACTACAAATTCAGCCTGTCAATTTAATTTTAATTTTAATTTTACTATCATGCAGCTCCTATTTTACTAATTTTTGTTTTACTAATAAGTCTACTAATTTTACTACTATTTTACTGCGATTTTACTAGTCATTAGGTGCACTTTTGAATCAATCAACCAAGGCACTGTGAATAGGGATGGGCAACGTAAATTAAAATCGGTAATTTACGTACACGTTATTTCTGTTTTACCAGATTTTAATTTCCGTAATCGTAACGTGTTACGGAAATCAAAACGGCCAATTTCTTGCTGTAACACGTTACGTAAATTAATTTCCGTAACGTCGTAACGAATAAGATTCCAGCCAAACGTAAATTAATTTTCGTTTTTCTTCAAAAATTGCTAGTAGGTAGTAGCAATCGAATATCGCGGAAAAAATTATAAAATAAACTGTATGCAATGCAAATTTTAATTCTGTGTTTGTTCGATTGGAATTGCATTCGTATTTTTGAAATCTAACTTCACACCAAAAGGAAGGAATGAAATGTGGGTATGTTTTTTGGCTGAATTACTGTAGCTGCTGAGGGTTTTATAACTGCGCAGCAACTAGCCAACTACCGGAGAGTGCTGCATTGGGTACCCGGGTACACTAACCAGCACTTATCATTTTCCGCAACAAAAATCAGATCCTGTTAGTGTACCCGGTACACTAACTGGCACTTAGTAAAATAACGTTAAACTGTTTGTTTTCACGATTTCTGAGTAAAAATGCAATTTTGTGGTCAAGATTACTGTTTCTGCCATGTAAATGAGAGTGGTTGGTCAAAGTTTTCATTCTTGTCACTTTTGTGTCAGTAAAAACGATTGAAAATGAGCAAAAATATACGTAGACCTGCTTTAAAGCTACCGTAATGTTGAAAAGTTTTGACACCGATGACATAAAACCTGTCTCCAAATAATGTACCCCGGGTACACAATCCGGCACTGAGTGCCAGTTAGTGTACCCCGGGTACGCTATCTGGAGGGGTACCCTATGCAGCACTCTCCGGTACTACGTACTACAGACTGTAGTCTACTTACCGCACACTGCACTGATGGTTAAACGTATGACAGTACTTACATATCGTCGCCACTATCGTAAACAAGCCAAGTAACAAAATGGAAAAAATTGAGTTAACTGCGAAAAACTATAGCTAAAGGACCTAAAACGTTTTGGCGAAGGAACGAAGTCGAAATTCGCTTTGTGTTAGGAAATACAGCCATGTAATCAGAGGCATCTGCACGAACATCACCAGGTGATCCTGGTAAAATGACCCAAGCGCTTTGTGCTTTTCCTGTTAGCTGACCTAATTTGACACTACTGACACATGCAGAATGTTTTGCACACCAATTATGTACTTATATTTCAGGCAAAAAGTATTTAAACTGATATTGAAGCTAATTCACGAAAATGTAACAAATATTTAAAAGGCGATTTTCTCGATTTCGACTTTCTGTTACTTGGCTCGTTTTACCATAGTGGCGACGATGTAAGATTAGCAGTGAAGAAAACTATCTAACTTCACTTCTCTGTTTGAATGCATTTTAAATGTACAACATGCTGTTGGCAAGTCCGACTGAACCTGGATCTATTAATAGGTTTTTAACCTGAAATTTGTGGACTTTAACCTGAACCTTAACCTATTTTATTTCAGCCGGAGTTGAACCTGTTCCATATTATTGGACTTTCTCAACAGGTTCAAATTTCAACTGCAATTTTTAGGCAAAGTATGTAAAATTTTCGTTGGATTGCACAAATTTTTAAAGATTTCATGTTTTTATACCTATTTTCAAACTGAAACTGTCAGAAACGAAAGTACACTGCCCTGTAAAGTCTGATGTATGTTTGTCTGCCAGTAGAAAGGCTTATAGCTCAGAAAAGTTGCAAGCAGCGCAAAATATCTACAGTTTTTGAAGATATCGGTGGACTTGAACCTGAACCTACAGTACTGTTCAGGATTTTTAGAAGATGGACTTGAACCTGAAATTTCGATGTTGACTTTGACTTGAACCTGAACCTATTTTTCAACCCTGAACTTTCCAACAGTAGTACAACACCAAGACATGAATTTATAGTTGCCTGGCTTTTCTGCCTATTTTCTTATACAGGGAGATAACATATTGACAAATTCAAGCCTTCAAAAGCATATCTACAAGATATTTCGACCATAAAATTGACCGAAATTAACCGGTTTAGCAGTTCGAAGAGTGGGATTGGGCTTCTGTGCGACAAGGGCGAAAAATTTTCGAAAAATTAACCTTAAAAGTCGCATTTAAGTTGCAGTAGTAACCAAAAATATGCCTATAATACAACAAACCAATGCGGTGGGCTCAGGATTCAACAGAAAAATCTGTTTTACGCTAGGAACGTAAATTAATTCACGTACGGAAATTAATTTACGTATTGCTAAATTTTAATTTTCGTATTTGTTTAATTTCCGTATCCGGATTTTTTTAATTACGGTAATTGTTAAGCGTAACGTAAATTAAAAATCGGCGCTTAATTTACGTTACGCGTTACGAAAATTAATTTACGTGCCCATCCCTAACTGTGAATAATTGATGGTGGTCAAAGTATTTGCTAAATTTGATCATGATACGAAGTTCTCCAGAACTGCAGACACAAAAATGTGTAAAATTTGACTGACAAAACTGGACCCATACTTCTTTTATTGCAGAATTGATCAAGATTTTGGCTGGAATTCACCAAAAACTAGTAAAATAGTAGTAAAATTTCTATTTTACTATTAACGGTCATTGGTAATTTAATTTAATTTTTACTTTACTATTGGCTCTTAATTTTACTTTTTACTATTATTTTACTACTAGTAAAATACCACTAGTATTACTAATTTTTGTTTTACTATACTATAGTAAAATAACAGTAATAATTAGTGCCTTTTCCAGACGGAATTTAGCTTTTTCCGGTGTTCTTATTATGCTAAAAAGTGCTAGAAAACTTTGTTTTCAGGCGTTTTTGAGCTTTTTGAAATTTTTTGTCTCCATCCTCTGTGCAAACTCCATTCCTGGGACCTGTTTTTTACATGCATCGGCTACGCTACATACAGCAGTTAGTGGTACTGTACACGCAGAAAACATGTTGATTAAATGGAGTCGACGCTCAGGCCAAACTCTTCCTTGCTTTCATCAACAAAGCCAGATTAACTTTGCACATATCGGGCACAGTCTTGCCCGAAATCTCATAGGCAATTTGAGAGGGGGGTTTAAAGTACAGGGTGTCTCAAAAAAAATGATCACATTTCTTTTTACTGCCATTTCCGCAAATGTTGACCAAATAGGCTGAAATTTGGACTATAGGTGCCAAAATTCGGGGAATTTTATGTGTTAAAGTTTGGGGCACTAGGCTTGACTCATTCCCGAGAATTTTCAAAAAAAGTGAAATTTGTTAAATCAATAGTGAAAGCCGGTCACCGAAAAAATGATCACATTTCTTTTCACTGCCATTTCCGTAAATTTTGACCAAATAGGCTGAAATTTGGATCATAGATGCGAAAATTCGGGGAATTTTATGTGTTAAAGTTTGGTGCACTAGGCTTGACTAATTCTCGAGAAATTTCAAAAAAGGTGAAATTTGGTAATTTCAATAGCGAAAGCCGGTCACCGAAAAAACGTTACATTACACTATCGCCTAAACTCTAACGATAGCGTTGGAGTTCGTGCGTCAACTTTTTACACACGAATTACCCTGGACTTCTGCGTTTACACTCCAAATTTCATCCAATTCCGTCAAAAATTAGAAAAGATACAGGAAAAGGAAATGTTTCCATTTTTCGTGACCGGCTTTCACTATTGAAATTACCAAATTTCACTTTTCTTGAAATTTCTCGGGAATGAGTCAAGTCTAGTGCGCCAAACTTTAACACATAAAATTCCCCGAATTTTGGCACCTATGGTCCAAATTTCAGCCCATTTGGTCAAAATTTGCGGAAATGGCAGTAAAAAGAAACGTGATCATTTTTTCGGTGATCGGCTTTCACTATTGAAATTACCAAATTTCACTTTTCTTGAAATTTCTCGGGAATGAGTCAAGTCTAGTGCACCAAACTTTAACACATAAAATTCCCCGAATTTTGGCACCTATGGTCCAAATTTCAGCCTATTTGGTCAAAATTTGCGGAAATGGCAGTAAAAAGAAATGTGATCATTTTTTTGAGACACCCTGTATTTTGAAATACCTATCGATTGGTGCGCATGCGGAAGCTGTTGGTTTAGAAATGCACAAACGGTACACGGTTGAATTTGGGTCGTTAGAGGTCGAGACATTGGCCAAAAAACGGCTGGCGAGCGAACTTTGAGGGGGTGTAGCTCCGGTTCTAGTCTAAGGGGTATTTTTCTTCAAATATGCGCCGATTGCAATCGTTCGTGGTCTAGTTTATGCTCATAAACTTTTAGCCGGATCGGTGAGATGACCCAACTTGCCTATGAGTATGGGCCATAGTTTAAGTAAGCTGACTTTCTCGCGAAATGCATGTTAAACTTTTATTTTCGACGAACGCTGATTCCTGGCACATTTTAGCGGAAAACGCTCGGAGTTCAGCGCATACCGAACGGATACGATTGCTAGGAATAGTTATGCTAAAATAATTAAAATAAGTAAACATGAGAAAAGAACCCGCTATGCTAATTGCGTTTTTTTAAAAAAAGACGCTTTTGACACTACCGGCAGCAGCTTTGAAGTGGTGAAATTAGTGACGCGGCGCGGCGCCAAATCGGTCCCTAAATTACCTTCCTTCTGTTATCCTTTACTTATTGTTCGGTGTCCTTTTTAGGTTGTTTCCGTGTTCTGTCTTTTAGAGGGCGCCTGTCCAATATTTGCATATGCACTTCCGCACTCGCTCTCTCGTCTCTTGGCGTTGTTGTTGCGCTTGGTGTGTTTGCTAGTTTATCACTTCTCAACTAAAACGTTCATTCCGGTTCGCTCATATTGGTTGCTCTTACCGACTTAACAGTAACTACTGTAGCTATGGCCGACCAGTGGGGTTTGACCGAAACTTTAGCCAAAGATACTGATGAGGTATGTATTAGTTTTTAGAAGATTTATAGTTAGAAAAATTAAATTAAATTTAGTACCGCAACTTCCAAGCCAAATCTCAGGCGGCACTGAAAGAATCGATGGAATTGTTTGAAAACGATGAATGGAAGACGAAAAGTGGATGGAAGTTGGAGGCGGAAAAGCAGGAAACCGGTGACAAATGTTATAGCAAAGATTTGAAGAAAGGAAGGGCATTCGTTATCGTTGTGAGCTTCACTTTTGTCGCGGACCGACCGACCGACCGACCGACCGACCGACCGACCGACCGACCGACCGACCGACCGACCGACCGACCGACCGACCGACCGACCGACCGACCGACCGACAGCCCGACCGACCGACGGACCGACCGACCGACCGACCGACCGACCGACCGACCGACCGACCGACCGACCGACCGACCGACCGACCGACCGACCGACCGACCGACCGACCGACCGACCGACCGACCGACCGACCGACCGACCGACCGACCGACCGACCGACCGACCGACCGACCGACCGACCGACCGACCGACCGACCGACCGACCGACCGACCGACCGACCGACCGACCGACCGACCGACCGACCGACCGACCGACCGACCGACCGACCGACCGACCGACCGACCGACCGACCGACCGACCGACCGACCGCATAGCTTGCAGGGTGAAATCGCCTGCACCCCTGACGAGCTATTCCATGAAAGCAATCGCAATGTGGCAGACACTCCAAAATGGGATCCCTCTGTAACCGAATACCGTATCCTGTTTGACGTGGCCGACCAGACAGACGTTGTTTATAGCATTTTAGCCGATTCTTTAGGTGGTCTGGTCAAATCTAGGTACGATTTTATTATTTTCTACAAGAATAGTTGCTAATTTTGTAACTTTAGGGATTTGCTCTCAGTCCGAACCTGGCGCAAAATAGGCGACGTCTGGTGGGAAGGTGGCCAATCGATTGAATGGAGCGGCATGCCGGCGCAGAAAGGAAAAGTTAGGTCAGATGCAGCTTACTGTAGCTACAGTGCTCCTAATGTTTTTATTTCAGAGCCATCGCTCACCCCAGTTGTTCGAGAATCACACCAATCGATGGAAAACCTGGCCACTGTTTATTCGAATGGATGATGAACACCGATTTAAAGGTATAGAATTGACTATTTGCTGTGGAGGGCTTTTGTTTGTTTGTTTGTTTGTTTGTTTGTTTGTTTTTGAGTTCCACTGTCCTCTCGGACAGTTCAAGACACTTCTCGCGCTCTTTTCAGAGCCCTTCAATGGGGTAGCCCGTAGGTAGGGTAGGTAGGGCTTTTGGCTGTTGAGTGAGGAGACCCACATGCTTGGTTTCAAGGCTTAGACTTATGTTTAGGCGGCTTTGGCTGTGTTGTATGTTTAGGTTTAGGTTTACGTTTTAGGGTAGGCTTTAGGCCATGGTCAGGCTTAGAAAAAGAAGTTATAGTAAATGGAGCTTGTGTGATGGTGGGAAATGGGCCGCGAGTCGGTTTGGGTGATGCTTGATTCCTTTTAGGGATTGTTGCCAAAGAAAATCGTATACCGATTCATGACGTCAACCTTGATGGAGTACATCGACCGGCTCAGAAAACAGATGGCCAAAAAGAAGGAATGAATGAAATATAACAGCTGCTTGGTTAGCTAGTAGATAGGTACAGTAGTGTTGTTTCATAGACAAACTGTATAAGTGGTGTTGAAATTGTGAAGTGAATAAAAGTGTGCAGGGAATGCTGCTGAAGTCGGTGGTAAAGAAGGCTCTGCTCGGATTCCTCAGAGATTCGGCGGCTAACTTGCAGAAGCTAATGGTAGGTACGTACCGGAGTTTTCCATTTATAAAACCTGGTCTTATAACTGGAAAATGCCCAAATTTAGGGTCACTTTTTGGCGCCCTTTTGAAGACCATGGTCTTATAACTGGAAAATGTTACTTCACTGCAAAAAAAGGATTTTTGGCCAATAATTGAATTTGTTTTTCACCTAGATGGCTGTTCCAGACATGCCTGACCAGTTTACGCTTGACTTGTAAAACTTTGCTTGAAATTACAAAAAGAAAGGTTGTGTTAAAGCATAGCAGGTACTGTATTGCGTTCAAAACAAAAATCAGAATCATGTTTTATCTATATTATGTACTTCTGCCTTTGTTTTCCCACGATGGACAGCTTTTGTTCACTTTAAAAAACAGTTAATTGTGTTCTAAAATCGGTCAATTAAACTAACACCATGGTCTTTTAAATGGAAAATGGGTGTCTATGAACCAAGTTTTCTGACCACCTATTTGAAGACCATGGTCTTATAACCGGCAACAAAAACCTATTTAAAGACCATGGTCTTCTAACTATGGTGGTCTTATAAGCGGAAATCTCCGGTAGCGGAAAAGTCAGTAGAAAGAATTTAAATTTTTTATGCAATGTTTTAAATGGTTTGTGTGTAGGTAGTATAGGCCAAGTCTTAGACCCTCTAGAGCCCACTGATGCCCACTCTGCTGGGACCCCAAGTGTATTCTGAACAGTGTTTGCAATCAGGGCGCAATGATTTCTTTCAATCTTTTATTCAGTACCAGTTTTAAGGAAACACCTTGTCAACCAGACCAACAGCAACAAACCAGATGAGCAGAATCATCTTGGGTGAATTCGCCTAGACTATTATAGACTTTTGTAATGTCTGTTGAACCAACCACTGTGCTACATGGCCTTACAAGCTTCCTAGAATTAAGAAAATAGAAGTAAAATGATAAAAGACAACCGATTGGGTGTTACTTGACAAAGCTCCGGAATAGCGGCCACAAGATGAGGCTTCACAAACGTATAAACCATCTGAATTGACGTGTCGCAATAGTAACCGCACTTTTCTCCCACCAATTCACCAATCTTTGGCTCCATTTTAGCGTATTTCTTGGCCACCTCCTTACACTGAAACAGACATCAGATCGTGTCGGAAGGTTCACTGCAAATCAATGAGAGCGATTGAGAGTAACGATTACAGCCGGCAAGCCTGACATTGACTTGGACTTGAAAGTACATAAGTGGTTTGATTGAAACAGAATAAGTTGGAGTTGGTTGGCTGGTGGATGGACTTGAATCGAAGCTGTTTGACTTGATTTCAAGTAAAAATTCGTATGTCGAAAGTTTCGATACTACTCAGCGTTTGTAAGATCAGCACTGAAGGGCACAGTTCCATGTTCTGCCCGGCCCGCTCTACTAAATATAGTCGAACCCATAAGCGCCGGCCGGGGGCTCTGGGTCCAAATCTCAGGGGAGAGGGTTGGGTAGTAAAACGCTTAAAAAGCGCAAAAAATTACAATTTTGGGCAAAAAATTACAATTTTGGGCAAAAAATTACAATTTTGGGCAAAAAATTGCAAAAATTCCTAATTTAGGCTCAAACACGTACAGCTAAAAGTGCTGTTTTGCAGCCGATTTTATCAATTTTAGTGTTTGAAATCCTAAAAATCGAAAAAATTTGCTCGAAAAATTACTTGTGGGAGAAATCGAAATGGGGTCGGAAAATGGTGTTTGGTCTTGGGGGTGGGGTGGGGTGGGGTCTGGCCTAAGTCGGGTGGGAGACAGATCCGCCGTTACATATATGGTGGAATCTCTATAAAATGGAAATCGACGTTCATATGAAAGTGGGACGGTAATGGAATGATTTTTGCGCAACCAACAAACTTCATATGCTTAACCATTACAGAAAACCTGCTTAATGCGATACCTCCATAAATCGGACGCTTTCTTGGTCATGGTGAGCCCCATGTATGGATTCTATTCCCCATGTTCTACTGTGCTATGCAAATAAGCCAAACTTCAGAAAACTCGACAAAACCTGCTGTAATCATCGATTTTTGCCTAAAAACTGCCTACCTAAATACGTCGGGCTTATACATGTAACAGGTCATCCGCCGATGGGGGAGGGGGTTGGGGGGTCTGGCGCCGGCCGGGGGGGGTCTGAGCCAAAATTTTCGGGGAGGGGGGGTGGGCACTAAAAAACGCTCAAAAAATCGAGAAAAATCGCAATTTTTGGCCTAAAAATCGCCAAAAATCGCTAATTTGGGCTGAAATACAGATAAAAAGTGCTGTTTTGCAGGCGATTTTGGCAATTTTTGGGTGTGAAAGTGTAGAAAATTGCAAAAATTCGCTCGAAAATTTACTTGCCAGAAGAATCGGAGGGGGGGGGTCGGTGAAATCGTCTCGGGGGGGGGGGGGGGTCCCCAACTGGGGGGGGTGGCCGCAGTCGGGTGGGGGGCAGACCCCCCAGACCCCCCCTGTTACATGTATGGTCGGGCTGCTCTTTGCAAGGGGAAGCCAAAAGCTCTGCAGAGCATACATGTAACAGGGGGCGTCAGGGGGTCTGCCTCCGCACAACTACGGCCATACATACACCCCCCGATGGCGACCCCCTGGACGAGCAATTTTATGGCAAGTAATTTTTTGAGCATTTTTTTGCGATTTTTTTACAAATTCAGATACGAAAATTGCCAAAATCGATTGTAAAACAGCACCTTTTAGCTATATTTCAGCCAAAATTAGCGATTTTTGACGATTTTTAGCCGAAAATTTGCGATTTTTGAGGGTTTTTAGTGCCCAACAACGTCCTTAGAATTGGGGCCGGCGCCAGACCCCCAACCCCCTCCCCCTTCGGTGGGTGACCTGTGAAAATGTATGGTGCAGAGTTTACAGAAACATGCAGACTTCTTTTCAAAGATAGGAATAATTGGTACATTAATTATTGTTGTCCGGAAATTACAGGTTGTTCAAAAGAGTGTCAGAATTCTTTGGATTAGAAGGGAAAGGTGCTGTTTGAAAGATATGCCTAAAAAGTGTCAGAATTCTTTGGATTAGAAGGGAAACCTGCTGTTTGAAAGATTTGCCTAAAAAGTGTCAGAATTCTTTGGATTAGAAGGGAAACCTGCTGTTTGAAAGATTTGCCTAAAAAGTGTCAGAATTCTTTGGATTAGAAGGGAAACCTGCTGTTTGAAAGATTTGCCTAAAAAGTGTCAGAATTCTTTGGATTAGAAGGGAAAGGTGCTGTTGGAAAGATTTGCCTAAAAAGTGTCAGAATTCTTTGGATTAGAAGGGAAACCTGCTGTTTGAAAGATTTGCCTAAAGAGTGTCAGGATTCTTTGGATTAGAAGGGAAAGCTGCTGTTTGAAAGATTTGCCTAAAAAGTGTCAGAATTCTTTGGATTAGAAGGGAAAGCTGCTGTTTGAAAGATTTGCCTAAAGAGTGTCAGGATTCTTTGGATTAGAAGGGAAAGCTGCTGTTTGGAAGATTTGCCTAAAGAGCGTCAGAATTCTTTGGATCAGAAAAGAAAGCTTCTTTTTGAAAGATTTGCCTAAAGAGTGTCAGAATTCTTTGGATTAGAAGAGAAAGTTTCTTTTTGAAAGATTTGCCTAAAGATTGTCAGAATTCTTTGGATTAGAAGGGAAAGCTGCTGTTTGAAAGATTTGCCTAAAGAGTGTCAGAATTCTTTGGATTAGAAGGGAAAGCTGCTGTTTGACAGATTTGCCTAAAGAGTGTCAGAATTCTTTGGATTAGAAGGGAAAGCTGCTGTTTGAAAGATTTGCCTATAGAGTGTCAGAATTCTTTGCATTAGAAGGGAAAGCTGCTGTTTGAAAGATTTGCCTAAAGAGTGTCAGAATTCTTTGGATTAGAAGGGAAAGCTGCTGTTTGAAAGATTTGCCTATAGAGTGTCAGAATTCTTTGGATTAGAAGGGAAAGCTGCTGTTTGAAAGATTTGCCTAAAGAGTGTCAGAATGCTTTGGATTAGAAGGGAAAGCTGCTGTTTGAAAGATTTGCCTAAAGAGTGTCAGAATTCTTTGGATTAGAAGGGAAAGCTGCTGTTTGACAGATTTGCCTAAAGAGTGTCAGAATTCTTTGGATTAGAAGGGAAAGCTGCTGTTTGAAAGATTTGCCTAAAGAGTGTCAGAATTCTTTGGATTAGAAGGGAAAGCTGCTGTTTGACAGATTTGCCTAAAGAGTGTCAGAATGCTTTGGATTAGAAGGGAAAGCTGCTGTTTGAAAGATTTGCCTAAAGAGTGTCAGAATTCTTTGGATTAGAAGGGAAAGCTGCTGTTTGACAGATTTGCCTAAAGAGTGTCAGAATTCTTTGGATTAGAAGGGAAAGCTGCTGTTTGAAAGATTTGCCTAAAGAGTGTCAGAATGCTTTGGATTAGAAGGGAAAGCTGCTGTTTGAAAGATTTGCCTAAAGAGTGTCAGAATTCTTTGGATTAGAAGGGAAAGCTGCTGTTTGACAGATTTGCCTAAAGAGTGTCAGAATTCTTTGGATTAGAAGGGAAAGCTGCTGTTTGAAAGATTTGCCTAAAGAGTGTCAGAATTCTTTGGATTAGAAGGGAAAGCTGCTGTTTGACAGATTTGCCTAAACAGTGCCAGAATTATTTGGATTGGAAGAGAAAATTGCTGTTTTTGAAATATTTGCCTAAGGAGTGTCAGAATTTCGTGAAAAAGAAAACTGGTTATTTGAAGTATTTGCCTTAAGAATGTCAGAATTTTTTGAAAAAGAAAACGGCTTATTTGAATTATTTGCCTAAAAAGAGTCAGGATTCTTAAAAGGAATCTGCTCTCTGACAGATCTGTTTTATAGTGTCAGAATTGCTTGAAAACTGTTTATTAAGAAAGGTACGCAAAGCGTTTTCTGTCAGAAAGAATTTGTACAGTACAACACAATTTATTCTCCTGGAAAGCCTACACCATACAAATGATGTAAAGTATCTGCGGGGTTTGTTTTTCGTGACGGACCTCGTATAATATGTATTTTATAAAATAAATGTATATGTTTTGTATTCCTGAAATTAAATATTTTGCCAAGTGTAAGTCATACTCCCTGAACTCCGATCGGCAATATATTTTCCGCAAGGTCACAGATCCGGCTTCCATAAGATTCACTACTTAAGAGTGCTTTCATGTCATTCAGTGTACCGAAGGGAAGTTTGGACACGTTGCTATCGAAATAATAATCAACTATCTTATTCAATCCAGCCATGTCCTCCTCACATACTTCGTGACAGGCTGAAAAGGTGAAAGTGATTGTTTGGCACAGACGCAAAAGTCAGTGTTATAGTGGACGCATTATTGTGCAACGTCATTCAGTACAGCCCAGGAAATGATGGCTAAAGTTTCTGTGAGACCAAGTTTCTGGGCTTTCAGAAACCCGGCCAGAAACTTGCCAATAGGCCGGCCAGGTGTCGGATTTATCGGATTAATTACACAATTAAGTGGCCTCCAGGGCCAGGTTATCTATAGTTTATCGCTTGTCACTTTTGAGATGAAGCGAGAATCGGGACAGAATCCCAGAAACTTGCGAGAATGAGGTCAGAAACGTTTGGCCGGAAACTAGCCTACATAAACTAGCCTAGAGAAACTTTGCCAGAAACTTTAGTCTTCTCAGAAACTCTGGCTATCATTTGCTGGGTTGTGCTGTAGTTGCAACTGCGTAGACATGTGACTTCTTTAGCTTAGAGATGAAAAAGAGTGGGTTAGCAAAACTATGTAAACTAAACCTAAATAGGTACTTTTGGAATACAAAATGACTATATATATAGGTTGCACAGGTATACCTATAGCCCATCATATTACTGTTGGCAAGTCTGACTGAACCTGGATCTATTAATAGGTTTTTAACCTGAAATTTGACTTGAACCTGAACTGAACCTCTTTTATTTCAGCTGGACTTGATTGAACCTGGACTCACTCAATAGGTTCAACTTTCGAGTGCAATATCTAGGCAAAAAAACTATGTAAAATTTTCGGTTGGATTGCATAAAATTTTAAAGATTTCATGTTTTTATACCTATTTTCAAATTGAAAATGTCAGAGACGAAAGTACACAGCTCTGTAAAGCCTGATCTGTGTCTTTCAGTGTCAGTAGAAAGGCGTATACAGTCATGTCTCGTTAATCTGGACAAATTGGGACCAGCAGATTTTGTCCGGATTAACGAATTTCCGGGTTAACGAAACAAAATTTAAAAACGTTGTTTTCAGCTTAAAAGCAGTACCGCAATGTTCTCTTTACTCTTAGAATATAAACGTAACGGTTTTATCGAATTTTGCACCACAAAAAACGGCTCTAAACAAGTGTAACTCTCTATTTCGTCGACATAAAGTCTGTGATCGAGGTCTGTTTGCTGCAGCTAAGTTTGTAGTCAAATAATCGCTGTTCCAAGCAACGTAGGCTGAGCACTTCATCTGCCGAAAAGTACTTCATATGACTGCGCAGAAATGACAGATTGTAGCCAGAGAATTGAAATCCTCTAGATGAGTGGGAGGTGCTTGTGGATTTGTAGACCGCAATTCTGCTTCATCCTCTTCGGACAGATTAAAGGAGTCCTGCGAATGAAGAGCGACAAGCTCCTCAACTGATACTTGCTCGCCTCATCAGTGGCTTCCTGGATATCAATTTTGAGCCACTGTTCTGCCGACATTGGATATTGAATGACCAAATTCGATCTTTTTTACATTTTTTGTTTAGCTAGCGAAATTAATTGAAATTTTGAGGCGCCAACTTGCGTTCGGATTAAAGAGTCAGGCACCAGAATTTGTCCGGATTAACGAAATCCGGATTAACGAATCATTTAACGTGTAAAAATCGAAGTTTGGACCTGGAAAAACGTGTTCGGATTAGACCTAGTACATAACCAAATTTTAGTTAGTAGTTAGTGGTTAGTAGTCCAAGCTTTCAGGCTTTTCAGTTTGTAGTTAGTGGTTAGTAGTCAATTTAGCCAGCGATCCGAGTTTGTAGTCTGTAAAGCCTGATCTGTGTCTTTCAGTGTCAGTAGAAAGGCGTATACAGTCATGTCTCGTTAATCTGGACAAATTGGGACCAGCAGATTTTGTCCGGATTAACGAATTTCCGGGTTAACGAAACAAAATTTAAAAACGTTGTTTTCAGCTTAAAAGCAGTACCGCAATGTTCTCTTTACTCTTAGAATATAAACGTAACGGTTTTATCGAATTTTGCACCACAAAAAACGGCTCTAAACAAGTGTAACTCTCTATTTCGTCGACATAAAGTCTGTGATCGAGGTCTGTTTGCTGCAGCTAAGTTTGTAGTCAAATAATCGCTGTTCCAAGCAACGTAGGCTGAGCACTTCATCTGCCGAAAAGTACTTCATATGACTGCGCAGAAATGACAGATTGTAGCCAGAGAATTGAAATCCTCTAGATGAGTGGGAGGTGCTTGTGGATTTGTAGACCGCAATTCTGCTTCATCCTCTTCGGACAGATTAAAGGAGTCCTGCGAATGAAGAGCGACAAGCTCCTCAACTGATACTTGCTCGCCTCATCAGTGGCTTCCTGGATATCAATTTTGAGCCACTGTTCTGCCGACATTGGATATTGAATGACCAAATTCGATCTTTTTTACATTTTTTGTTTAGCTAGCGAAATTAATTGAAATTTTGAGGCGCCAACTTGCGTTCGGATTAAAGAGTCAGGCACCAGAATTTGTCCGGATTAACGAAATCCGGATTAACGAATCATTTAACGTGTAAAAATCGAAGTTTGGACCTGGAAAAACGTGTTCGGATTAGACCTAGTACATAACCAAATTTTAGTTAGTAGTTAGTGGTTAGTAGTCCAAGCTTTCAGGCTTTTCAGTTTGTAGTTAGTGGTTAGTAGTCAATTTAGCCAGCGATCCGAGTTTGTAGTTAGTGGTTAGTAGTCAATTTGTAGTCCCTGCTGCCAAATCACAGTTCATAGTCAATTCGTATTCAATCAGCGTAAAAAGGCTGGAACAGCCTAAGTTTCAGTAGAATTACACTAGCAGCATATTTATTCGATAAATTCCTTCCTTTTCAACATTGCAATATCGTTTAATGTCCCATTTATCCAGCACCGAAATCAATGACGATCTACAACAAACATATAATTTGACTTATAGAATATAAATGTATGAATTGAAAATTTGTTACCTAACGTTGGAGGCTGTGTGGCGCCCATAGATCCGGTGCAGAGCTAGCAGAACATTAACAGCTTTATGGCCACAGTGATCGTAAAAGTGAGCAGTTACAGCCATGTACGAACCCCCTGTAGCCTCTGCGCATCCAGCAATCTGTTGTCAGACTAACTTTCCCAGCACCAGACAATGCTTTTCTTATGCGGCTCTGCATTTCCAGTATCAGATCTTCTGAGCATGACTCAATCTTTCTCCTGTCAGGCCCGAAGCGCCCGTTGAGAGAAGAAAAGAGTCGTTTCAAAGCTGGCTGCTGAACCGATCGCTTCGAAAATGCACCAACCAAAACTGCATAGGAAAGTGCTTTCTCTGCACTTTCAGGTTGGGTTGGGTCATTTCGAGGATAGCGGTTGGTTTGTCGAACAGAGAAAAAGCTGGTCAGCTTGCACTGTGAGGCATCAACTGACTGGAGACTTCTAGGCTTCTCACTTTTCTGTTCGGCAATTCGTTGCTCTATTCGTTGTTCAGAGACTTTCTCTGGGTGTTTCATTTGAATATGGCGTTCCAAATTCCCCTTGAACCGAGCTGAGGACAGCATTGTTGAGCACACATTTCCATCTGGTTTCATCACTGCACATTTCACATTGCCTTTCTTTGTGGACACAAAATATCTAAGCTGCCAAACTGCAGCAGACTTCGGCCGACCACCGCCATGATGGGACAGCCCAGGTTTCTTGGAACAAGAAAGGAAAGGTTCGGAACCATCTTCTGATGAGAGTGAGTCGCCCAAATTCACTTCAGTTGAGGCCTCTTCAGAATTCAATTTCACTCACTCACACAGAACTACGGGCAACTGAGACCCACTCTCTAATGGACGGGACTAACTAAACCTGGCAACACTCAACCTTTAAGTCATCGCCTTTGATTAACAGTAAACTCATTATTGAGAAACCTTTCTCTCTAGCTCGAAAAACATACAAACTGGTGTACAAAATAAGCTTCCACCACGGTACGGAATGCGGTTCAACAAATGATGCAACATAACATGAGCTTTCACAAGCAGTATGCCTTGTAGACACTTGTGCCGTATTTTTATCACTTCTGTAAATTATACTTCAATATACACGTTGTATGTGTATACTTCCACAAAAAAGTGGGTTTAATCGTGTGTTTGTGTTTGTCCATACCCCATTTGAAGATTTTTGCGGTATCAGCTGCTGGATTCGATATCCAATTGCATTTTTGATTAAAATGCACGCTGTGTTAAAATCTAACAGTACCGAAGCTCTGACTGTGGATACTGTAGTGATCGCCATGTGTAATTATGCATTGATATTGCATGCAGCATGGGCGCTGTGGCGTCAATGTTTATGCTTAGAGCGGCATATGTAAATTGGATATTTCACTATTTGGGACTACAAACTCGGGACCAAAAAATATGTAGTTAGTGGTCAATTTGTAGTCAGCGGATTTAGTTTGTAGTTAGTGTTAATTTGTAGTCTCATTTTTCCCAAAAGTCAGGTAGTTAGTAGTCTTTTAGTTTGTAGTTAGTAGTCACTACAAACTAGGTCTAGTTCGGATTAACGAATCCGGATCCGGATTAACGAGACATATAACATGGGGGAAAATTGGGACCTGGCCTAATCTTGTCCGGAAGGCGAATATCCGGATTAAAGAGGTCCGGATTAACGAGACATGACTGTAGTTCAGAAAAGTTGCAAGCAGCGCAATATTTCTACAGTTTTTGAAATATCAGTGGACTTGAACATGAACCTATTGTCCAGGTTTTTAGAAGATGGACTTGAACCTGAAACTATTTTTTAACTGGTGGATGTTTGAGCGAAAATGCTCATCAATCTTGCTCAACCAGTCCCCAGTAGTAGAACTCAGATTTAAGAAAGAATTGCAAGATGACATACGCGGTGGTGGTGGTGTTGTTGTTGTTGGTGGTGGTGGTGGACACTTCTTATAGCAGGATCTCACAGAGTCAGCAATGGGTACATTTTTAATGAAGCAAAACGGCCCAGGTAAAAAATACCCAGGGATACCAGGGGTATTACCACAATTCCCCTGGCATGGTTCTCCATCTTGTGAAACTTTTTTCGTTGGTACTAACTGGCCAGATACCAAACACTCGGGTTTGTGGATGTAACAATCTTGCATTGCATCGATACACTCTAAAAATGCAGTGCAGAAAATGGTTCTCGAAAACTGATCAAGTTATCTTATAAAGTGTTATAGATAAAACGTACCAATTGTGAGGTTAAAGACTGACATCCTTCCGATGTTTCCACATGCCCGCATGCTGTTGTCTCCGGGGCACCTCTTCGCACAGTAGCCAAAGGTCCGAACATGATGAGATTTCAAATTATTTCCACAGAAACACTGCGAACCATCTTGAACTCCTGAAACAACCTAATTACTAAACACAACTACATACTGCTACTGTTATTTTACTAGCAGATTATTATTTTACTATTTTACTAAATTTAGCCCTTCAGTTTAATCTTTATTTTTGTTTTACTATGTACCAAGCAGCTCCGCTTTTACTAATTTTGTCTTACTTATAATTTTACTACTATTTTGCTACGATTTTACTCATACATGTAACAGGTCATCCGCCGATGGGGGGAGGGGGGGGTTGGGGGGTCTGGCGCCGGCCGGGAGGGGGTCTGAGCCAAAATTTTGGGGGAGCGGGGTGGGCACTAAAAAACGCTCAAAAATTGAAAAAATCGCATTTTTTTGGTTAAAAATTGCCAAAAATCGCTAATTTGGGCTGAAATACAGCTAAAAAGTGCTGTTTTGCAGGCGATTTTGTCAATTTTTGTATGTGAAATTGTAAAAAATTGCAAAAAGTTGCTCGAAAATTTACTTGCCAGAAAAATCGGAGGGTGGGGGGTCGGTGAAATCGTCTCGGGGGGGGGGGGGTCTGGCCTAAGTCGGGTGGGGGGCAGACCCCTCAGACCCCCCTGTTACATGTATGATTTTACTAGTCATTAGGTGAATCTTATGAATAATTGATCTTATGAATAATTGATATTCATGCCAAACGGTTATACACGATATAAAGTTCTCCAGAATTTTATAGACAAAAGTGCGTGAAATTTGGCTGGAGAAAGTCCACCAGACATCTTTTATAGCAAAATTGATCGAGATTTTGGCTGGAATTCACCAAAAAACTAGAAAAATAGTAGTCAAATTTCTATTTTACTATTGACGCTATTTTGTAATTATATTCCATTTCTACTATACTATTGGCTCTTAATTTTACTTTTTACTATCATTTTACTTCTATACGGAGGGAATCTATGGGAAGCCCTGTTGATTTGAATTATTTGTTTACGGTTTTCGACGCGAATTTATTGAGTAGATAGATACTGTAGTGTCATTTTACGGTCCAACTGGTATGCGTCATAGTTGCGTCAATTAGTATATTCCACATTGTCCGAAAAAAGCCTTTGGTAGGGTGGCTGATTTGTTTAACTTGAGCGTAACCACAGGCCTAAAGCTACAGTAGGTTAGAACATGAACTAACGCCTAAATTAAATCCTGATTCTAAACCTGAGCATAAACCTACGCACAAGCGTAAATATAAATCGGTAATTGCGATGTGGGGGTACTGTCTGAGTACAAAATTTTCGGCAGCTTTTTCAGCAAGGGCCGTAAGCAGGCCGTAAATTTGTAATTTACGGCCGCGTTACGGTAGTTACTTGATTTTCAGGAAAAATTACCTGGCTTCCGATAGGTTCCCACGATATAGTAAAATACCACTATTATTACTACGTAATTTTGTTTTACTATACTACAGGCAAAAATAATAATAATAATACAGACCAGCTAGTTGGTAGTTGAGCGCTTTACATTTCGAGATGCAGAAGTCAGGTGTATTTTGATCACTTGTTACAAGTTTGGTCTCTAGAATGCCATTACCGGTGTCGTTGAAGCAGCCGAGATAGGCTATTGCATCAATGTGGTCTAAATGATGAAAAACTATTGAGCAAACTGGAACGATTATAATACAGACATTGCAATGCAAATGCAAGTTTGAGTTTTTCTTTACAGCTGGCTCAACAATAGTTATGAGAAACTTACGAATAACCGCTGTCAGTATTAGTAGGACGGCAGTGGTCACATACAGCATCTTTGTGGCTCTGTAAGTTGGATGAAAGTTACAGTGACTATTCAGACGCAATGGCAGCTAGCTTAGATACAAATACAAAAGCCAGATATCTAAGCTCTGTCTGTATGCATCAAGAAAAGTCTGGGTGGTCTCACTCACTAAACTAGTGTTGTTATGACTACTAGTCAAAGCCAAAGTCATAGTTAACGCTTTTGTGACATCGCAGTCAAACGGACAGGTGGTCAAAGTCAAGGTTTGATTACCTTTGTTACCATAAATATGTAGTCAAACGAAGACCAGATAGTCAAACCTAATTTTGACTATTACTATGTTTTATTACAAGAGACACGCTATTCCAAATTACCACTTTTTGCTCTTTAGAACAAAACTATATTACAAACTTGAAACATTTTTAAGCACTGACTATAGAACAGCAAAAGTAATCTCTAATATTGTGAAACAATGAAGGGAAGGAGGGAAGAATCTTTGCTTGATGCAAGTTCTACAGTTCCACCAAATCAGGATTAAAATTATGACATACAGTAGAATACACTCATTAGTTATAGACAAAAGTTAAAAATTTACTTGGATTCACACACAACCGGCGTTTTATTCTATTTTATGGCGCTTTTTGCCCAGCATGTTGTTTTTGTATTACAATGAAAATTTTGAAGAACAAAGAACGATTCTGTGATACTTTTGAGCGGTTAACTACTGTCTATTTCAGGATAAACGATTTTATTGATTTAGTCACAAGCTTTTCTGGGTGACGTTCGGTGACTAAAACATGATAAATCGATGAAATTGTCAGATTGGCTCTGTTTCTAAAAGTAGTCCAACCAGTACTGATCACAGTCAAATGGTTTGACAACAATATAGTCAAATTTGACTACTTGGGTATTCTACTCAACAAACCAGCGGTAGTCATAGTCATAGTCAAATGGAAATTTTGGTATTGTAACAACACTAGTGCGCACTAACGTGTAAGCAACCTTCACAATTGCAACATGTTGCACCAAAGAACATGCAACATGTCTTCCATTGAGGAGCTCACTGGGAGAGTATCCAGTGGAGAGGGGAGTTCTGCAGTAGTGGATGAGGAATTCCTGCAGGACTGCCTTTGGAGGAAGTGCTTAAACGGTGCCAATTCCAACATCTGAGGCGACATAAGAAATTCCTATTGGCAGAGAAGGATCGAAGTGAGCAAGCACTGTGTCCATGCACAGGAGATCCTTGAGAGTCTGGAATGCTGCTTGTTGCTCTGCTCCCCAGCGCCAAGGAGTGTCCTTCCTGGTGAGTTGGTGCAGCGGTTCCTTAACTGTGGAGAAGTTGAGCAGGAAGTTGTGGTAGAACTGCACAGAGCCAAGAAAGGATTTGGGAGATGAGACGTTGGTGGGTGGGGTATCTTCTTCGCAGCATCCACTTTTGGGCCTTTTGCGATACCTTGACATGAGAACGTGTGTCCAAGATATTCAATGCTTGGCTGAGCAAAGAAACACTTCGCTAGGCGGCAGCGAAGTCCTTTCTCATCCAGGTGAGTGAATAGCTGGTGAAGATTCTTGAGATTATCTTTGGTGTTGATTCCACTGACCAAAATGTCATCCAAGTAGACTGCAACTCCATTGAGATCGGAAGTGAGCAGCTCCATGATTTCTTGGAAGTAACCAGGAGCTGACTTGATGCCAAAGGGTAGGCAAAGTTGGAGTAGCATACCTCTATGAGTGCTGAGAGCGAGTTTCTTGAGAGAGTCAGGTCCCAGTTGAATCTGGTTGTAGGCATCCACTAGGTCGATCTTGGTGAAGCCATATCCATCTCCAAGTTTGCGCATGAGATCCTCTGGCAGGGGAATGGGCTGACAGTGAGTCTCCAGTTGTGGATTGACAGTATTTTACAAATCGGTCTCAGTGTGTTCGGGTTGGCGCAGCGCTTTCAAGTTCACGAGCAGTAATCTCAGGCATTGGCCAGGGCTCTATCCTGGGCCCGCTTGTGTTTATTGCTTTTGTGAACGCGGTCACAGAGATCCAGTTGTCAGATGGAGGTGAAATAATCCTTTATGCTGATGACTTGGTCTATCTGAGACCAATTGACAGTGCTGATGCCGCCGTCCATGTGAACAGGGACGTACAAGCCATTGCCGACTCCTTTAAATCTATTTCCCTCACTTTAAATACTTCAAAAACTCGTTGCATGGCTTTTACGCTCTCACCTAATCAGGCTCAACTTACTGTACCGTATCTTGATGGTGTGCCAATAGTGGAAGCAGATCGATGCAGATATCTAGGCGTTGAGCTTGATCCTGGGCTCACTTTCGCCGATCACACTCGGCGAAATGTGAGTCGGGCTCGAGCCGTGCTCGGCTGTCTGGGTCGAACTGTGCGTCCGTTTGTGTGTCAGAAATATTTTACGTTGTTGTATGTGGCGTTGATCAGGGCTGTATTAGCATATGGTTTCCCTGTTTGTTATCCCTACTTCAAGAAGGATATGGTAGCGTTGGAGAGTGTCCAGAAGCTTGTATGTAAGCGTATTCTCAATAATTACAATCTAGACTATGAACGAATGTTAGAGCTAATCGGTCTCCCCTCCCTGAGTCGCTTTGCTTTTGAGTCTCGTTTTAAACTGATTTGGAAGTACTGTCATGGAGAAAGACACTTGCCGACTGGTACTCTGCAGCAGAGAGCCACCAACCGAGCAACCAGATCGAGCACCACTGCACAGTTGGTCATACCTCTTTGTCAGCGCGAACGGTGCAGACGGTCCTGTTTTCAACAGTGCTGTAAAGCTTGGAACTCTCTAACTGTTCAGGAACAGAGTCTCGACTATTCCAATTTTTGTACGCTTGTTAAATCTCAACAGTTTTATGACAGAGCTGGTCGAAGTTTGCTTATTGATTTGAGTGTTTAGAATGTATGAGTTTTAGCTGTATGTATGTAGTGTAGGTGTTCTAGTCAAGGGCAGCGCGTTGAAGGGCTCTTTTGAGTATGCGTGTCCTCTTCTGTCTGGTACAGAATAAAGTTGAACAACAACAACAATGAGTAGTCGCCACACACTCGAAGACTGGGTTTGGTCTGTCCAGGGTGTTGATGCGGTAACAATGAGTATCTATGAAGATAATCAAGTTGCCATTGCCATTGCAAAGAATCCCGTGTTTCACTGCAAGCAAAAGCATGTCGATATCCAGTATCACTTCATTCGAGATGAAATAGAGAAGAAGCGGATTAAAGTGGTTTACTGTGAAACAGAGAAAATGGTAGCTGATTTTTTACGAAAGCTCGTTCACGAGAACGGTTCAGGAAACTGCGACAACAACTTGGACTACAGCTTATGTCAGTAGAGAGTCTATGCAGTCTTGAACTGGACAGGAGAATTGTAGAGATGCACTTCAATGCTGAATTATTAATATTGCTGCTGTTGTTCAGAGTTCTGTTCTACTATTGTTTGTATTGTGTCTGGCGTGTGTTTTAATACCTCTTCTCATTGTTGTTTTCTCTAACTCTCTAAAATACATAAATACTCAGCTGGTTCGCTCATAGTCAGTTGCTGTTACCGCATCTACGCAGGGCTCAGAGCTTTTCTGATGGGGACAACTGGAGTACCATGAGAGTTGATTGAACTGAGTGGGTTACCAAGCGCTCTTAGCAATGTCTGCGTCGTATTCTTGGTTGAGATCCTCCAGAATCGCAAATGGGACTCGTCTTGCCATGGAGAACATGGGCTTTGCATCTGGCTCGAACGTGACCTCAAGAGAGAAGCCCATCAGGCATCCCAGTTCAGACTTGATTGGGAAATTCTTGGCAGAGCTGTTGACAGGTCTTCTGCAGTGAGGGGGTCTGGCTTGAGGCTGTCGAAGACTGCGCAGACTGCATGGCTGGGAGCGCTTACAGCAGTGTTTCCCATGAGACAGTCCACAGAGATACCCAACTGCCTGATTGCAGCACGGCCAAGAAGGTTGAGATTTGGCACTGCAGTAACCATGAACTGCAGAGTCTTATCATGAATGGGTGTGCTGTCCATTGCTGACAATGTTCCAAGAACAGGAAGAGGATCCTTTGATGCAGTCTCGAAGTGTCCTTCTGGGTTCTTGAGAGAGGGTGATCCCAGATCTTGCCAGGTGTCTTCTGTGATGAAGTTGTCATTGGCACCAGAGTCAATCTCGAAGGTAATGGGCATTCCATTGAGAGTGATGTTGTGCTGCACAGCAGGGCCTGAGTTGATGAGCTTGACTGTCTTGAGCTGGACATGAGATATGCCATTGACAGATTTGGTTCCTTGCTCCCTCATTTTCTTCGTGCAAACTGACTGAAGATGACCCATGATGCTGCAGTAGGAGCAGGTATAGTTCTTGTAGGGGCACTGACCCTTGGGATGGTTCTTCTTGCCACATTGATAACAAGCACCTGAGAACTGCGGGTGTGCTTTGTCATTGGTTGAGTGGTCTTGGGGTGGTCACTGGTTGCTTGGGAAGCGCTGATGCTGAAGACGAATTTTTCACCTTGTTGACAGGCTTGAACTTGATAGCATGGACGGTTTCCTTTGCCACGTTGGCTGCATCTTCAGTCTCAATGGCCACCTCGATTGCGCATGCAAATGAGAGTTCATCATCCTTGATCTTGTAGAGAGCCTTGCAGATGAACCGTGTGCGCAGAGCCTCATCCTGGGGGTCCTTGATGGAGGCAAAGTCACATGTAGCCGCATCTTGTCAGATCCTTGCCGCCAGTTCAGCTGACCTATCGGCCAATCCAACCAAGAAGCGCATCTCTAATGTAGACACAAGAGGGTAAGAAAAACTATAGCATTTAAGGTGAGTGCTGTGGGTAGTAGAGAGGGTAATGTCTTTGTACCTTCCAGCTGTGGTTTGAGGAGAACCTGCACAAGTTTGATAGAATATCTGATGGGCATCTTTTCATGAAGCTTCCAATTTCTTTGCAAAGGGGGCAATTGCGAACAAATCGATGCGATTTTTCTTGTGCCCCAATAAGCGCGCTTTGTAAAGGTGCCTGTGGCAAAACATCAGCAGAATCACTTGAAAGCCGGCTGTCCACCAAAGAAGAAACATCGAGTGCCTGATTGCCTCGGAAACCAAGAGATGCTGCGCTTGCAGAAGTAAGAACGATATGGTCAGGTGCTGTCTCCACTGCGTTCACCACAAAAGACATGCGAGTGCAGTGGTGACGATCAGATGAGACAGGCAGATGAACCACATCACACCAACGAGATGTTCCAGACGAAGAAATCATAATATAACTTTTGGGAATACAATGCAACCAGTAAGCCTTTGTTAGATGAGCAACTGAAGAACTAATTATGTTGACACTTGCGCCAGTGTACATAGACCATGGCCGGAAAGACAGTAGGATCAGCACCAAAAGATAGACACTGGGTCAATGGATCAGCTGCTGTGTAGGTAGACTGGGAGATGGCATGGTTGTATCACCACGAAACATTGAGTGAGCGTCAAAACCGGGCCACGTCTGAGCCTGACGATCACGAAACCAAGGAACACTTGAACTTGAGAATTGGAAACAGGGAAACAGGAGAAGCTTTGCAACAGAACTTGAACTTGTAGTAGAACTGAATGAAGGTGGGCTCGAAGGGTTCTCGGCACCAGATAAAAGGGTTTATGGTCGGGGTCACTAGTAAAACACAACAAACGCGCAACACAGTCACTCAAAAGCAACTGTTCGCTTTTTGAGAAAGGAAAGCGATTATATACAGTGTAGACGGGATCAACGAATAATTGAGGGATATATTCGTTTCTGAAAACGGCGTAATAGAGAATACGTATATCTTTAACAGATATATTCATGGAAACCCCAGTGTGTTTGAATGGGTTATACTAAATAAAAACAGGACTTGATCTAAATCCGTTAACTCTCTGTGCTTTAGGCATTTTACATATATTTTCCGTGCACTCGCAGTTAGGATAAATTGTACTCGGTATTAGAATACTACTGCAGAGCAGATTGGACAGGCATGGACTTACCTACTGTAACTTCAGTGCACACACTACAGGTTACTCAGAGAGTAAAGCCAGTTCTGATGTGCTTCTTCTACCCTCTTATATTTATAGAAGCCCCAGAACCCACACAGACCAAGCTGGTGGAAGGAAAACACAAGCTGTGCGTATATTCATATGTAAATATCCTATAAGCTGTTTAGGTTTTGCTAAGTGCTTTGGCATACACGACGTCGTGCGAAAATCCCGATTTTCCGGACCTCCCTGCCCTAAATCGCCCTAAAATCTTGTTTCCGGTTGTTTGATAGGCAGAATCCAGTGTTGTGCTGTACTGTATGTAGAGAATATGTTGTCCCGGCTGGTGGTTCATTTTCTTTGGAATCAAAATGGGAGTTTCACTTTACAGGTCTCCAAAGATCTGTTTGAGGGACGTTAGCCGGAAAGCATAGGCTTTAGCATTGGGTTGGCTTGCATAGGTGTTGGTCTGGCATTGGCGTGTACCTCAGTGGTTAGAGCATTGGACCGGCAATCCAAAGGTGCTGGGTTCGATTCCCAGCTACGCCACTACACATGCCTTACTTTTTCACCTTTCTTTCAATTTGTACCCATAAACGAATGTAGTAACTACGCACTAAATGTAGTGCCAACAAACTTCAAGTTACTCATCAAATTTTGCCTTAACTGTGTAAACTTCCAGTAAAATCGTGATAAGATAATAAATAGTAGGATTAGCAAAATTATTAATAAGACAAAATTTGTAAAATCGGTGGTAGAAAGACTTAGAGCAGTCGGTAACAGCTGTTGTTAGCTGAAAAAGCTGTTGCAGCGATTCTGAATTATTCATATCATTCAGTGCAGTGCAGTAGCATCTGGGTTGGTTGATTTCGCCCTGCACGAGTGACGATTGAAGAAAACTGATGACTACGTTAAGGAAGAACCTGGATAGCATACATGTAACAGGGGGTCTGGGGAGTCTGCCCCCACCCGACTTAGGCCACACCCCCCGAATGCCCCCCGAGACGAATTTTACGACCCCCCCCCCGAGTTTTCTGGTAAGAAAATTTTTTGAGCAAATTTTCGCGATTTTTTTTGCAATTTGAGACACAAAAATTGCTAAAATCGCCTGTGAAACAGCACTTTTTAGCTGTATGGCCGTCCTCGGCTTCGATCCTTGTTGCACTCCATTTCTTGAAATAATACATAGTCAGTGATGTTCAACCAGTCTTGCGGTGGAACCTCCAAATCTGTCCTACATAACCCCTGCTGGTTTAGGTGGCAACAGGTAGAAAAGGTAAAATTGCGCTGAGGAATAGTGCAGAGAAAGAAGATATTTTACGTAGAAGAAGAAGAAAAGAAGACCATGATGCAGGAGGAGAAGACTTAATGAAACTTTGCGTTGAAGTGTAGAAAAAGAGATGATTTTATAGCGACGCCATTTCTACCGATCGATAAATTTGTTATCGGTCGGCCGATTGGAGAGAATGAGGCTAACCAAGCTAATTAAAGCTATCTTAGGAAAAGGCGCTCAATTTTACCACGCTGGTATATCAGTCAAGCTGGCAGCAACATACTTCAGGAGATGATGGCAGCTTGGCTTGGTGTAGGCAGACTAACTTCTATCAGCTTTCTTTATTCGACCAGCACGCATGCACACCAAACCAATAAACTGAGTTAGTTGAAGTTGGGTAAAGAAGAAAATCTATCCTAACTGAATCAATAGAGTGGATCTATCAGGGGCCGTCGTTGGAGTAATTTGTAGTCTTGGTGACGTCATAATAGGCGAAAATATGTACTGTAGTTAGTAGTTAGTAGTTAGTTTGTAGTACTACGAATTAGGTCTAGTCCAAACCTGTCCAGATTAACGAACCACGACTGAACTAATAGTACTGCGAATTGTTTACCACACCGTAGCTGTGTTCAGTCAGCTACTCCAAACAATGCAAGCATGCTGCTGAGTGGCTTTTGGTGCAATGTAGACAGATCCACCCGGTCCCATTTCAACTACCTTCTTGCTTGTGACATAGCTAGAGTCTGTTTATCTAGCTCTTCTAGTCAAGGTGGACCTACCTACTAGGACACAGACAGAGTACGTGCCTTAGAAAGATTTTTAAAACAGAGTACATACTCCACACTCGATCATAACGTAGAGTTGGCGCCACAAGTGCGCAATACATACAAGCAATGTACATAGCATTTTACAAACTTGCTCTGCTGGGACGCAAAGTGTACTCTGAACCAGTCTGGTGCACTTGTTATCTAGGTAACTAGGTATACCTACAGTAGTATTACCTAGTTAATATTTGGGAAAAGTACCTAGATTTACTTTACCTAGTTGTTGGTTACTCTATTTTACCTAGTTTTACTTTACCTAGTTTTAAATCCACATAACTAGGTACTTCTAGGTAAAACAAGTTTACCTAGTTTGATATTTTCAGTTTTACGTGGCTTTTTCAGTCAGCAAACCTTCAAATTTCCGGCTTTCCCACAATTACAGTGGCCCAGAGAATGAATTTCTGACTTATTTGATAAAAAATACAAATATTTACTTTGCAATGCGTCAAATTTCGCAAATTTTAACTCCACTAACTTCATCATTGTTCTATTGAGCCACAAATAACATTTTGACTTGATTTCGAGCGTTTTAGGTTTACCTAGTATTACCTAGTTTTTCTGGGCTTTACCTAGTATTACTTTACCTAGTTTCTTAGCTGAGAACTTTGCCTAGTATTTCTTTACCTAGTTTTTTATGTGACAACTTTACCTAGTATTACTTTACCTAGTTTTTTATGTGACAACTTTACCTAGTATTACTTTACCTAGTTTCAAATTTTCAAAATGCACCACACTGCTCTGAACAGCGTTTGCAATGATTTCTATCAATCTTTTATTCAATACCAGCTTTAAGGAAACACCTTGTCAACAAGACCAACAGCAACAAACCAGATGAGCAGAATCATCTTGGGGTGCATTCACCTGGACTATTATTGACTTTTGTAATGTCTGTTGAACCAACCACTCTGCTACATGGCTTTACAGCCTTCCTAGAATTCAGAAAATAGAAGTAAAATGATGAAAGACAATCGATTTGGGGTTACTTGACAAAGCTCCGGAATAGCGGCCACTAGTTGAGGCTGCAGATGTGGAAAAGCTGACTTAATTGGCCAGTCACAAAAGCAACCGCACTTTTGTCCCACCAATTCACCAATATTTGGCTCCATTTTAGCGTATTTCTTGGCCACCTCCTTACACTAAAACATACATGTCGTTGGGGGGGTAAAGGGGGGCCGCCCCCCAAGCCCGATTTTTCGGCAAAAGTCCCCCCCAGCGGATTTTTTTGGGGGGGGGGGGACCTGAAAACCCACTTTTGGATTCCAAAGTAAAGAAAATTTTAGCCCAGACAATACATTCTGCAGCACAAAATAGGGTTTTCGGCTACCATACAACCCAAAACAGGGTTTTGTAAGGCTTAGAAATCCTAAATAGGGTTTTTAGACTGCTTAGAAACTCTGATTAGGGTTTTTAGGTTACTTTTAAACCCTGATTAGGGTTTCAGGTTACTTTCAAACCCTGATTAGGGTTTTTAGGCTACTTTGAAACCCTAAACAGGGTTTTTAGGTTACTTTCAAACCCTGATTAGGATTTTTAGGTTACTTTCAAAGCCTGATTAGGGTTTTCAGGTTACTTTCAAAGCCTGATTAGGGTTTTCAGGTTACTTTCAAACCCTGACTAGGGTTTTTAGGCTACTTTGAAACCCTAAACAGGGTTTTTAGGCTACTTTGAAACCCTAAACAGGGTTTTTACGCTACTTTGACACCCTGATTAGGGTTTTTAGGTTACTTTCAAAGCCTGATTAGGGTTTTCAGGTTACTTTCAAAGCCTGATTAGGGTTTTCAGGTTACTTTCAAACCCTGACTAGGGTTTTTAGGCTACTTTGAAACCCTAAACTGGGTTTTTAGGCTACTTTGAAACCCTAAACAGGGTTTCTAGGCTACTTTGAAACCCTAAACAGGGTTTTTACGCTACTTTGACACCCTGATTAGGGTTTTCAGGTTACTTTCAAAGCCTGATTAGGGTTTTTAGGTTACTTTGAAACTCTAAACAGGGTTTTAGCACTGGTTAGAAAGCCTAGAGGGGGTTTTTAGGTTGATTAGAAACCCTAAACAGGGTTTAAGAACTGCATTCAAATCACTAAATAGGGTTTTTTAGTAATCTTATAAGTCAAAACAGGGTTTTGCGCGTGCCTCAGAATCGATATTAGGGTTCTCTGAACTATTTTTACTCAATATAACGCAATTCAATCTGTATTTTATCGCTGAAACTCATATTCAATACGTATTTTGAGCGCAAAACAGCTTTTTATTACATTCGTTGCTTCAATATTCGGTTTTTAAGGCATTTTTTTAACCGGAACAGGGTTTTTAAGGCATTTTTAATGCAAAAACAGGGTTTTAAGGCTTTTTTCGGCCCAAATAGGGTTTTGAAGCCATTTTTCGCCCCAGAATCCCTAAAAAAGGTCGACAAAACCCGCTTTTTACCCCAAAAAAAGGTCGACAAAACCCACTTTTGGACCCCAAAAATAGGTCGCAAAACCCACTTTCGACTTGGTCCCAAAACCCTATTTGGGATTTCAAAAAGGTGCCCCCCACGGAAAAACCCAGCGACATGTATGCACTAAAACACACATCAGGTTGTGTCAGCAGATTCACTGCAAACCGAAATTCAAGGATAAGGCGTTGAGCACTAAAATACGTTCAAAAATCGCAAAAGATCACAATTTAGGGCTAACAATCGCCAAATTGCGTCCAAACGTACTGCTTTGTTTTCTCGTTTCAGTCACAAGCAACTGTTTTAGCAGCATTTTTCAGCCTCCGCAGTTTTTCCGCTGTAGCAACCGCAACTCTAAATCGATTCGAATGAATCCTTTTTTAAATGAAAGATAACTAAATTCTCAAAAGGTTCCTGAACTTTTTATTAATGTACTCTGCTTAGATCCTGAGATATACGCTTCTAAACAAACAAAACAGTGATTTTACCAATGAACCAAAGGGATTTTTATTATTCCGTTGCACTTCATAACAAAACGGATTCCTACTACTGCTGATGGCTATTGAAGGCTTTATTGGAGAAACACACGCTCGGTTACTGTGTGAATCTCAATAAAAATTGGACCAATCTTTGAAGAATTTATCAATCTTTCATTAAAAAAAAAGGATTCATTCAAATCGGTTAAGTTTCATGGTTACAAAAGTTGATAATCTGAATAGTTGTTATTAATCACTTTTGTTCATTGCCGAAATCTCTGTTTTGACTTTGAGGACAACTAAGCAGACTATCTTAATAAACGTTTTATGAATATTTCAAGAATTTATTTATGTTTCATTTAAAAGAGGATTCATCCCCGGATGGAGACCCCCACGAACGAGACGATTTCGCCGACCCCCCCCCTCCGATTTTTCTGGCAAGTAAATTTTTGAGCAAATTTTTGCAATTTTTTAGAATTTCAGACACAAAAATTGCCAAAATCGCTTGCAAAACAGCACTTTTGAGCTGTATTTCAGCCCAAATTAGCGATTTTTGGCGATTTTTAGCCCAAAAAAGTGCGATTTTTTTCGGCTTTTGAGCATTTTTTAGTGCCCTACCCCCTCCCAAATTTGTGGCTCAGCCCCCCCCCCGGCCGGCGGATGACCGGTTACATGTATGCCCTCCTGTATGCATATATGGATATGGGGTTAAGCGGCTGAGTGTAGATGGTTTGAGGTGAACCGGTTCACCAACACAGACGAGTGTGAGAGTTACGTGTTTCCCTACTGTGCAGAGATCGACCACAACCTGTGGCGCTCCCCACGTACAAAGACTGAGTGCAACCAGTACTGCTACTCGTTCGAGGAACAGAAGAGCAGAGGATTCGTTTGACTCTTATTATCTTCTTTTCTTTACTGTAGTCCAGCTCTTAGATTTCTCTTTGTTTCCTTGTAAACTCATCTATGCTCTCTCCATACATGTACTAGGGGGGTTTGGGGGGGGGGTTACCCCCCCTGCGGTAAAGGCCAACCCCCCCCACCCCCCCCCCCCCCCCCCCCCCCCCCCCGAGACAGGTTAAGGTACCCTTCCCCCTGACCAAAAAATACAAGTACTAGTAGTGGCTCCAGTATTAACAAACTGGGTCAGAAATCACTAATTTTTAGTCTAAAATTCACTTGAAAAGCCTTTGGAAACCGAATTTGGCGTTTCCACTGCTGATATTTAAGAAAAATCGGTGTTTTTGGAAGCTCTTTTTGTCATTTTTTGCTTGTTTTTAGCTTTAAAACGCTATTTGGCAGCTTAAAATAGCGATTTTTAGCGTCCTTACTGAAAAAACGTGCTAAAAACGCATTTCTAGGCGTTTTGGAGCTTTTTGAAATTTGGGACCCCCCACCTGGGCGAAACCCCCCCTCGACCCCCCACCTGAGGAAACCCCCCCCCTACCCCCCTCCCCCCAGGTCGGCCCGGAGCTGTTACATGTATGGCTCTCTCTCTCACACACACGTGAGAAGAAAAGTGCAGTTTCAAATATTCTATTTCTGATTGAGGAAATTTGTACAGCAATCGGCTCCTGAAATGTTTCCCAGTTAATTTATTCTCTAATTAACTTGCTATTAACTTGCTTGTAACTGTCGGAAAGTTTATTTGCTAGCTATTTACTTGCTAGGCACTGCAATTTCAAATTTAAGAGCCGGTTTTTCTAGGAATCGACTTTTGCTCCTTAACCTCCGGACAAATCTCAACTTTATGTCTCCGATTTGGCTAAAATTTTGTATTTTGGTATAATTTAACCTATAAAGATGTTTTATCACCTTCCCGGTCGTTTTTGTGAGACTCAATTTTTCGACCGAACCTCAGATCTCGGCTTATAACTCTGGAACCAGTGAACGTATAAACTTGCGGATTGCATATTTATAATCACATGAGCGTTCTCTTTCAAACGATGCCCTACATGACCAAATTCGAGACAAAAATTTTTTTTCGAACCCCTTCTGGGCCAAATTTGACCCCCTCAAAGGTATTGACCCCCATTTTTTTATTTCATAAAAATGTAGCGCTATCTATTCACTTTTGAAAGCACAAAAAAAATCGAGAAAAAAAATATACATCTAATTGAGTTTTTGGGCCTTGAAAGTTGTCAGGTCGAAAATTTGCCCAATAAAAGATTGCCTTGTAAAGAGCACATCTTTGTCAATTTTGAACCGAGTTCAGTGATTTTTTGCACACATATTGCACTGTGTCCCTGGCACATACTGCACAAATCTGACCTTGCTGGCTCTTGCTTGGCGCCAGTTCTACACTTCTTGGTCACATTTCAAGATACATTATGTAGTTTATAAAGCAAATAGAATTTCCTGATAATCTGCAGTATCTTCCTGATAATTCGACAGTTGCGACTTTGTTACTGTGTTTTTTGCCGTCTTTTCACTAGGTACCTACTACGTACCTACAACTAGACATCTATCTGGCCTGTGTCAAGGTTCGGTAACAACAGAGACAGCATATTTGTGGTTTCGCTGTTTCGCTGACAGCATAGTATATGACTGTCCTGGGACAAGCTTAAGTTATAAATACAATGGTAAGAACAGTTGCAGGTTGTTGCTAAGTTGTACTTAAGAAAATTAACCTACATGAGTTCGTATTTAGAAAGAGGAGCAATAGCCACGCTAAAGTTTGTTGCTGCTGCATACAGCATGAACCCATGAGAGTGTTTAGAAACAAGTAATAGTCAGATTCAATTAGCTAAAGTGATGCAGCATGCATGCAAGTTGTCTGGAAAGCCATGCACTGACTTTGTTGCTAGTGATCATGTTCAAGGCAGCATTATAGCAGCATTTCATGCTGGAAACTGAACCAGTCGCTTTCAACATAGCATGGAATTCCGTGGAATTGGTGGAAAGTTTAACAAACTGTTTGTTGATGCTCTGAACACTGTATGGCCACCTCTGAAAAAGCAGTTATACCACACATCAATTGAATTCCCACTATATAGTATAACTTTCACTGGTCACTCATTTGGAGGTGCTCTAGCACTTATTGCATAATCTGACTTAGCATTTACTATACCTGTATTGCAACAAAGAATTTCGCTCTACACCTATGGGCAGCCAAGGGTTGGTAACTTTGAATTCGCAAAACAGTTCTTTCTCCATGTTCCTCATGCTTGGCGTGTCGTGAAGGCCAATGATTTCATGGCTAACTTTCCAGACTGCGATGGAAGTAACAGTTGTAGTATTTTCTGTGTTTGTCTATTAGAATGAAATTTTAGGTGCAGCAGTTGAGTGCACAGCATCATCCACTGATGCTTACTATCACAGTGCTCTTGAAGTGAGTAACCTACATATGTTAAGACTTGGTTGTGTATTTATTACCTGGCTTTAGGTACAATATGCACATACTATGCCATTGACAGTGGAGTTATCTAAACCAGTTATTACTTATGAAATCTGCAACAGTTATCCTCTGTTTGAAGACCAAAAATGTTCAGTAAGCAAGACTACTAGTCCATGTTTGTCAATTATTGGTGCACCTGTAGCTTGTCTATTAGCTTGGTTCGGCTGGTGCTAGCATTGAAGAACAACAACAATAACAACTTTATACAACGCACATGTACACCAGAGCAAGCCGGTGATAACTCAATAGGGTTACATGCGAGGTAAATCACTTAGGCAAACCGGCCTTACTCTTGTACTTTTGTGGCCAAAAACACTTTCAATCGATCTCAGTACAGCAGTTACATATTCAACTATAAGTTTATTGTTCGTACCCAGGCCAGTGACCAGGAGTGTCAATCAATACATACAGTTTTGATCATACATGTAACAGGTCATCCGCCGAAGGGGGAGGGGGGCTGGGGGGTCTGGCGCCGGCCGGGGGCGGGTCTGAGCCAAAATTTTGGGAGGGGGTTGGGCACTAAAAAACGGTCAAAAATCGTAAAAACCGCAATTTTTGGGTTAAAAATCGCTAATTTGGGCTGAAATACAGCTAAAAAGTGCTGTTTTACAGGCGATTTTGGCAATTTTTGTGTCTGAAATTGCAAAAAATAGCAAAAATTTGCTCAAAAAATTACTTGCCAGAAAAATCGGAGGGCGGGGGGTCGGAAAAATCGTCTCGGAGGGGGCCATCTGGGGGGCTGGCCTAAAGTCGGGTGGGGGCAGACATCCAGACCCCCTGTTACATGTACAATGTATGCTTTTACACCACAAATATGCTGTCTCTGTCGTTACCGAACCTTGACACAGGCCAGATAGATGTCTAGTTGTAGGTACGTAGTAGGTACCTAGTGAAAAGACGGCAAAAAACACAGTAACAAAGTCGCAACTGTCGAATTATCAGGAAGGGGTTGGGTTCATTTGGGCGTGCACGTTTGGGCGTGTCTCGTTTGGGCGTGCACAGTTGGGCGTGGTTTCATTTGGGCGTGCATTCGTTTGGGCGTGCATTCATTTGGGCGTCTGTCAAAAATTTTTAGTAAAAAATGGAAGAAATCTCAAGAAGTTTAATCTCATTTGCTCCAAAAAGTTTAATCTCATTTGCTCCAGATATACACGGCAACAATCGATAAATTAATCAGTGCTGCTATCAAACAGCAAAAAGGGCTCAACTAAGCTACAACTAATTACAAACGTCTGTCTATTTTATGCTCAGAATACCTGCTTAAATGCGTTTTCAAAGGCTAAATTTTCAAAAAATTCCCGTCCTGGTCGCATACATGGGCCGGAAAAATCCGGAGGGGGGTTTACCCCCCCCCCCCGGCCCATGTATGTCTGGTCGGGCAAAAGCCCAACCAGGCCACTATAAACTACTAAAGCCTGCAATTTCTGTCAACTTTACGAATGTTTTACACCTTCAAAATTTTACACCCCACCTTTGCAAAATCCTGGGCTGGGTACGCCACTGAGTAGGGCAGCCTCTGGAGACTTCCGAGCGTGGCGCACCGTTTGCTTGCAGGCCCGATACGACGGTAGCTGCTGTTTGGCTGCCAAACTCAGGAAGGGAGTCAGCATTGTTCCTCTAAGTGCTCTAACCTCTTCTCTATGTATAATTGGAATGTTTTTTAGATTGGCCACAAACAAGTAGGCATTGACTGCCTTGAGGCCTGCATACTTTACTACATTTTATATATAAAATTTTTGACAGACGCCCAAATGAACACACGCCCAAATGAACGCACGCCCAAATGAGACACGCCCAAACGAGACACGCCCAAACGTGCACGCCCAAATGAACGGCTCCCATCAGGAAGATACTGCAGATTATCAGGAAATTCTATTTGCTTTGTAAACTAATGTATCTTGAAATGTGACCAAGAAGTGTAGAACTGGTGCCAAGCAAGAGCCAACAAGATTTGTGCAGTATGTGCCAGGGACACAGTGCAATATGTGTGCAAAAAATCACTGAACTCGGTTCAAAATTGACAAAGATATGCTCTTTACAAGGCAATCTTTTATTGGGCAAATTTTCGACCTGACAACTTTCAAGGCCCAAAAACTCAATTAGATGTATATTTTTTTTCTCGATTTTTTTTGTGCTTTCAAAAGTAAATAGATAGCGCTACATTTTTATGAAATAAAAAAATGGGGGTCAATACCTTTGAGGGGGTCAAATTTGGCCCAGAAGGGGTTCGAAAAAAAATTTTTGTCTCGAATTTGGTCATGTAGGGCATCGTTTGAAAGAGAACGCTCATGTGATTATAAGTATGCAATCCGCAAGTTTATACGTTCACTGGTTCCAGAGTTATAAGCCGAGATCTGAGGTTCGGTCGAAAAATTGAGTCTCACAAAAACGACCGGGAAGGTGATAAAACATCTTTTTAGGTTAAATTATACCAAAATACAAAACTTTAGCCAAATCGGAGACATAAAGTTGAGATTTGTCCGGGAAGAGTCGACCCTTAGAAAAACCGGCTCTTAATTTGTTATTAACTTGTTATTTGCTAGAAATTTGCTAACTATTTGCTATCAATCTGCTAGAATTTGCTGCAGATTTTTCGCTCAACCAAATTATGGCTGCAAGATTTTCCGATTATAAGACTACCATAGATATTATAAGATCATGGTTACCAAAAGGACGTGAAAAGTAACCCATTTGCGCGCTTTCCTATTTGTCTTATAAGTGGAAAACTCCGGTACCATATAAATCAAAACCATACATTGTATCTCAGTTTCAATTCAATGAGATGAACAAGCAGCAGCACAGTAGGAAGAGAAGCACAGGCAAGAATTTTCTCTAACTTTATCCCTAACATGAACACATTCAGTAGTTTGCTATTTGCCGAAGCAACTGTCAGATTAGAGACTGACTTTTGTCCATACTTGGCTATAGCCTAACATGAACACATTCAGTAGTTTGCTATTTGCCGAAGCAACTGTCAGATTAGAGACTGACTTTTGTCCATACTTGGCTATAGCCTAACATGAACACATTCAGTAGTTTGCTATTTGCCGAAGCAACTGTCAGATTAGAGACTGACTTTTGTCCATACTTGGCTATAGCCTAACATGAACACATTCAGTAGTTTGCTATTTGCCGAAGCAACTGTCAGATTAGAGACTGACTTTTGTCCATACTTGGCTATAGCCCTACTTTAGCTATATGCGTAGCGTAACCAACCTTGGGTATAAAGTATATCCTGGCAGCACATCAGGTCCCAGGCAAAGGGGGGAAAGATAGGGATAATGTATGAATATGTCTGAGCCTAGTAAATTCCTAGTAAATTACTAGCAAATTCCTAGCAAATTTCTCACTCCCTCAATCCAAAATAAACTAGCTATTTATTTGCTAGGCGGCGCTTTGCCAAAAATTAACTTGCTAGGAATTTGCTATTTGCTACCTGATTTCGCCCAAAAATATATTAACTTGCTATTTGTTATTAACTTGCTGGGAAACAGTAGCAAACAGCAATTTGAAAAGTCTGCGTTTAAAAAAATAGGTTCAGGTTCGAGTCAAGTCAAACAACGAAATTTCAGGTTCAAGTCCACTGATATTTTAAAAAAGTGTTGAAATTTTGCACTCATTGCAATTTTTCTGAGCTATATAAACCTGTCTACTTACCAAATACTCTCGATTAGAAAGAAGCCCTGGCCTTCTTTCTGTTCTTTTTTCGAATTTCTGTTAGATGGGCGTCTATTTGAGACTGAGCTTCCATTTTTAATCTGTATAGCACAACACTATATGTATTGTATGTAGATTTCATGAGTAGTGATGCAAAAATTTAATTTAATTGTAATTGAAATTCGCATAGTTTGATGCATAATGAAAATTCCACCAATCTTTGCACAATATATTTATCTTTCAATTGAAATAAGATTCATTGAAATCAGTTGAGATTGGCGGTTGCTACGGTAAAAATCTGCATGTTGGTTATTTTTTTGACAAACCCTGTATAATATGGAATTTATAAAATAAACATATACATATAGGTATATGTATATGTTTTGTATTCCTGAAATGCAATATTTTGCCAAGTTTAAGTCATACCCCCAGAATACTGTTGATTGGGTATACCGAACCCATACCGAAAAATGGGTATTTTTGGGAATACCTACCCAATAAATACCTACCGATTCCAGGTATTTTAATAAATACCCATACCGGGTATACCGATCATTCTTGGAATACCCAGGTATTTGGGAATCGGTATTTTTTGTCCAGCGTAGTGCATTTTTTATCGAAAATTCCCTATGATCACGTTGTTTTCTTTGTAATTTTGCATTTTTGGGGCATGCAGAAACATTCTATCACGATATCCCTCCAAAACATCGAATTTGAAGCATATTTTTTTCTCTGACTCAGCTCTTTGTCCCAAACTTTGTCATTAGAAAGCGTTGGGCTAGTTTTGGCTTAACTACACACTGCTCCTTAATAATCAAGTCTCCATGTACTTGATGTACAGTACAGTACATTCACAATCAACAAAATAGCCCCGCATTTTGTCACTGCTCCTTAGATCTCCATACTGTACATACACACTAGCAGGCCTTAAAACTACAGTACAATGGAAGCATTTCTCTTAGCCAAAATAATTTATAGAAACAATCTTCACTCCAGTAAAACTAAAAAATAATTTCAAAAATTCATAAAAACTGTAAATCCCATTGTTTTTGGTGAATTTTCTAGCCTCTGACCTTGGAAATGACTAAATCCATGGCCTTGTAAATAGGAAATTCAGTGTTTTGATTTTGTAAAACATTTTCAGCAAATACCGAATAAATACCGGTATACCGGTATTTTTGCGAATACCTACCCATACCGAACCGATTCCTGGGTATGCCGAAAAATACCTACCCATACCGAACCGATTCCTGAAAATCCCATACCCAAACAACAGTACCCCAGAACTCCGATCGGCAAAACATTTTCCGCAAGGTCACAGATCCGGCTTCCACAAGATTCACTACTTAGAGTACTTTCATGTCATTCAGTGTACCGAAGGGAAGTTTGGACACGATGTTATCCAAATAGTAATCAACTATCTTATTCAATCCAGCCATGTCCTCCTCACATGCTTCGTGACACGCTGAAAAGGTGAAAGTGATTGTTTGGCACAGACGCAAACGAAAGCGACAGTGTTATAGTGGACACAGTATTGCATGCGAGTTGTTTAGCTTAGAGGTGAAAAACGGTTGGTTACCAAAACTATGTAAACTAAAGCTAAATAGGTCTACAGAATATATTTAGAATATGTATGGAATATATACGACTTTAGAAGTCTTTAGAAGATTGTGCTAATGTAATGGTTTTAAGATTGTTTTAAAGCTCTGGTGTTGCTCTATAGTGTAGCTGCACCAGTCCCCACTAGTGGACACAGAGTTGATAAATAATTACATACGCGGTGGTGGTGGACATGTCTTGTAGCAGGATTTTGTAGCAAAAGAACTGGGTCCAGTTGTAACCGTGCAATACGGCCCAGGTGGTAACCCCGCAGGCGGATCAACACCACCATTAGTGCAATATTTATTAGCGCATGCTTCTCCATCTTCTGCAAACCTTCTCGTTGGAGCTAACCAGCCAGGTATCAAACACTCCGGCGTGTGCATGTAGCAATCTCTGGTCGCATCGACACATTCTAAATATGCAGTGGAAAAGATGGTTCTTGAAAGCTGATGATACTGTCTTTTTTTATTTTTCTATGTTTTAGAACATACCAATTGTGAGGTTAAAGACTGACATGTGCATATTTGCTCCACACATCGGAAGGTTAATGTCCCCGGGGCACAACTGGGTACAGAAACTAAAGGATTCAGCAGAAAGTTCATTAGATTTGAGATTGTTTCCACAGAAACACTGCGAGCCACTCTGAAGTCCTGAAATAAAATATAACTGAACTGAAATGCATTTACTGACAGAAAAATAGCAAACCTGCTAGTTTGTAGTTGAGCGCTTTACACTTGGAGGTGCAGAAGTCAGGTGTATTTTGATCAGTTGTGGTTACTATGGTCTCTAGAATACCACTACCAGGGTCTTTGAAACAGCCGAGAAAAGCTGCTGCATCAGTGTGGTCTAAAGATGATGAAAAACTATTGTGCAAACTGGTTCAGTTAATACAGACATTGTAATGCAAAGGTATTAAGAATATTTCTTATATATAAAGAGTTTTTCTTTACAACAGGCTCAACCATAGTTATCACAAACTTACCAATAAGCGCTGTCAGTAGTAGTAGGACGGCTATGGTCAGCATGTTTGTGGCCCTGCAAGTTGAGTGAAAGTTACAGTGACTATTCAGGCGCTATGGCAGATAGCTTAGATACAGATACAAGAGTTAGGTAAGCTCTGTCTCAGTGTGGTGCACTTTTTATCTAGGTAACTAGGTAACTAGGTATACCTAGTATTACCTAGTCAATATTCGGGAAAAGTACCTAGATTTACTTTACCTAGTTGCTGGTTAGTCTATTTTACCTAGTTTTACTTTACCTAGTTTTAAATCCACATAACTAGGTACTTCTAGGTAGAACAAGTTTACCTAGTTTGATATTTTCAGTCTTACGTGGCTTTTTCAGTCAGCAAACCTTCAAATTTCCGGCTTTTCCACAATTACAGTGGCCCAGAGAATGAATTTCTGACTTATTTGATCAATAAAATACAAATATTTACTTGAAATGTGTGAAATTTCGTAAATTTTAACTCCACTAACTTCATCATTGTTCTATTGAACCAAAAATAATTTGATTTCGAGCGTTTTAGGTTTACCTAGTATTACCTAGTTTTTCTGGGCTTAACCTAGTATTACTTTACCTAGTTTCTTAGCTGAGAACTTTCCTAGTATTACTTTACCTAGTTTTTTAGGTGACAACTTTACCTAGTATTACTCTAGTTTCAAATTTTAAAAATGCACCACACTGCTCTGTCTGTATGCATCAAGAAATGACAGGGTGGTCCTACTGAACTGAAACGACCTTATATAAGATGTGGAAGGAGGCTCTATGGCTTGCAGAACGGAATATGTGGTTGTATAATGAACGTAATATACATATAAAATGTTTGTATATTTTTACATATCATAAACCATAAAACTTTTGATAAAAGCGCACACTCCAATAATAGGACCCTTTATAGACAGCCCGAAAATATAAACGCGCACGCTCTAATAGTAACGCCCCTCTAATAATAGCGCTTCATGTGCTATGAACGCTTCAGTCTGTCCTCAATTGACTGCTCTCTGGAGGTCATCTTAGCAGGGCGGTCTTATGTCAATAGCAGTAAGGTACGCACAATTGGGAGGAAAGATTTTTGAGCTAACTTTTCTGGAGACCTTTTGCTGTGAACCACTGCAAAATAATTTAAAGGGGAACTGGGAGCTGGGAGCTGATGCTGATGAAAGCAGATTGAACAGTGACGGACTTACCTACAGTAACTTCAGTGCACACACTACAGGTTACTCAATCAGTAAAGCCAGTTCTGATGTGCTTCTTCTGCCCTCTTATATTTATAGAAGCCCCAGAACCCACACAGTCCAAGTTGACGGAAGAAAAATACAAGCTGTGCGTATGTTTCATGTGCAAATATCCTATGAGGTATTGTAGGTTTTGCTAACTGTTCGGCATAAACGACATCGTGCGAAAATCCCGATTTTGCGGGGCCCCTCCGCCAAAATCGCCTTGCGTCGATTCTGGGTCAACACAGTATTTTGTTCCCCCAACAGAAATGCAGTCACTACAAACAGTACAGTAATGTTTTCTTGTTGCCAGGCTACACATTCGATTGAATAAGTCCATGCTAACTGTTCTTCGAAGCTTTTCTGTATGTAGAAAGCTTTGGCAGAACAGAAATTGAATGTAGATTGAATAGATTGTATTCAAGGTTCCCTAAAATTCAGACAAAAACCACGTCGTTTCTAGCTGCTAGGTCCCCAAAGATCTGCTTGAGGGAGTTTAGCCGAAAGCTGGCTTGGTGGGACCCCCTTCACCCCAAACGAATGTAATAACTACGTGCTGAATGCCAACAATAAATAGTTAAATTTAGTTACTCATCAAATTCTAGAAATTTAGTTAATAGTTAAATTTAGTTACTCATCTCATAAAAACTTACTCATCAAATTTTGACCTTATCTGTACAAACTTCCAGTAAAATTGCTGTAAAATCGGTGGTAGAAAGAGTTACTGCAGTTGTGTAACAGCTGTTGTTATATAGCTGAAAAAGCTGTTGCAGCGACTCTGAATTATTCATACGTTCAGTGCAGTAGCATGTGGGTTCTTTGATTTGGCCCTACAGCAAGACGTACCGTTTTTGTTGCTGTAGAAGAAAAGTCGCTTGTCTGATCACTATTTCTTGGCTATTGTATACTGTTGTGTTGTATGTAGTGTTTGTGCGCACTAACGAGTAAACAACCTTTACAATTGCAACATGTTGTACCAAAGAAGAGGACTAAATAGCGTAGTACCTCCTACCCACCTAGCATTAGATAATAGGTGTACAGCTAGTTCGTAGTCTTGAATGTGGTGTAAAACCGATCAATCACACAGAACACCTTATGCACAACTACATAAGTGCAACTGGAATGCTAAATCGGGCCACTGGCCACTCTGGTCTGGTGAACTGCAAGAACCACTCACAAATTCCATAGGGACGGTTCGGTCGTCTTTGTTCAGCACTTGCAACAGCCGCGGTAGATAAGGTCGCAAAACAAGAAATTTAGACGTTTTTAGCCGCATTTCAGCCCAAGTTAGCTGGCAAACAACTCAACCCCCTCCCAAAACTATGCTCAAGCAGCCCCCCCGGCGGCACAAGACCCCCAACCCCCTCCCCTGCTACATGTATGAATTGAGGTGGCTTCTACTATGACAGATGCAACCAAAGCAATGGCATGTTCAAATTACAGAGGCTGTACGTAACTGTTCCAATATCTGTCACTTTACTTGCATTCTACCAACCTATTCCGTGTGATCGCAGCATTACCATCCCAATGCTCTCTCCAGGACCCTGGAATAAGCTGCAGTACATTATCATCTTACAAAACTAAATGTTACACTAGAAACTAGATTATCTTACTCTTTTGCAGCGCTTGCTGTGGTCAATACAAATATGGTTGCTCGGACAGCAATGCATTTTGTCTGGACAACAAGTGGCCTCCCTGAAGGAGCAGCAGCCCCAGCCCGTAGTAGTTAAGCAACACGTCTTATGACCTGCACAGCGGACCTGCGGGTCTTGACATATCTGATCAGCGGCTGACAGGTCAGCTAAGACACTGACTGAAAGAACATTTTTCACAAACTTGTTAAACCGAGAGAAATTATATCAGTTTTAATTACGGTACTACCGGAGCTTCCCACCTATACGACCGGGTCTTATAACCGAAAAATGCCTATACTTGGGGTCACGTTTTTGCATCAGTTATAAGACCCGGGTCTTGTAGGTGGAAAATCTACAGGGTGATTCACATATCCCGCCGGGTTTCGCAAGCTCAGAACTTTTTTCTTTGTGGGTGAGGACCGAATCCGTATGATATGCGGATATAATGTACTTTGCAGTTTACTGTTTAATATTTCAGCTTATTTCATCACGAAATGCCTGAAAATGGCAATTCTACCGCAGACTGAAATTTCCAAGATGGCCCTAAATATACAGTACAGATAAAAAAAATGTCCCATCGCTTTTTCGGCCTTCACTCAAACGTTTCGTTCTCAGTCACTTCTTTACCGATTTGGCTCAAAATTTCAGCAAAAATTAACAACATGGTTGGCTAAATATTCTGCAAGCTTAGTGCCAAAATTCCGACTCGTACCGGTTTTATGACCCGAAAACTAGGAATGAGGGTGGTCCACGCAAATTTAATTTTTTTCGGTAATACAAAGAGCACAGTCCTGAAACTTGCAGGAATGATTGATGTTGCTATTGGGCATAACATACTAAGCGGGCAGCCCTGTAGCTCAAAGGGCACTAAAATGGGGGAATTTCAAAAACATGACGAAATATGACTTTTCTTCGTAAAACCGGCAAAATGACGATTCTAAAGATTTTCAAAAAACGCTGCAGGGATGGTTGCTATGGTGTGGAACAGAGCTTAAATATCAGGTTCATTTATTTGTCGAACTTCCTACTACAATCTATGTTGATTAACAACAGATTCAGTGCTTTGATTCTAGAAGGTGCAGATTTCTTAACTATGGGATTTTCACTCATGTTTTTGAAATTCCCCAATTTTAGTGCCCTTTGAGCTACAGGGCTGCCCGCTTAGTATGTTATGCCCAATAGCAACACCAATCATTCCTGCAAGTTTCAGGACTGTACTCCTTGCATTACCGAAAAAAAATAAATTTGCGTGGACCACCCTCATTCCTAGTTTTCGGGTCATAAAGCCAGCATGAGTCGGAATTTTGGCACTAAACTTGCAGAATATATTGAGCCAACCATGTTGTTAATTTTTGCTGAAATTTTGAGCCAAATCGGTAAAGAAGTGACTGAGAACGAAACGTTTGAGTGAAGGCCGAAAAAGCGATGGGACATTTTCTTTTATCTATACTGTATTTGGCTTGTGCGCAATTAGGCTAGTGTTTGAGTGTTGAAAAGATTCTTAAACCATAGTAGGTTGACGCTTTATTCACTTTTCAACACAAACCGACATTTTTAGCCAGTTGTGATAGCTTTTTCGGTGAAGGAACGTGCAAAATGCGCTATGCAGTTTGAGTGGACCAAAACCACTGAGATTGTTCCGGCTGCAAATTGGGATAGAACGCGAGCCTCCAAGAGATACCAGCATCCGCTGGTGGCATGAATGGCTGATTGAAGATCACTGTATAACTTTTCTTACTCAAACAACAGAACGAAGCCAGGAACTTTGGCATGTTTCGTTTAGTCAGATCAGCCACTATATTTCAGCCTATAGTGATGACTGATAGAGCAGGATCTGGTGCTTAAATAATGTAATTTATTCTAATTATAATCATTACATTTTGTACCGGATCGGTTTTGTACAACGGATTAGAAGAACAGAAACACCGCGAGCCCCATTGAATGGGAGGACAAGCTTCTCAGCTAAAAATGAACTACAATTATGGAGCTCAAGTTGCTTCTTCAAATGGTAAAATGGGATCGATCAGTATCTAAAAAGCCAACGCATCTACTGTACTCATCATGTACCAATCAAACCCTACATAACCGTCACAGCAAGAACAGACCTTGATTCCTAATCGTCTTCAAAATTTCTTCAAGTTTTGGCCAGTGGCCGGTGATTTGTATTTCGGCTACCTTTGAAACTCTGCAAGTTGAAGGCCCAAAATAGCCTGCCTGAATAGTATATTTCGTTGGAAACATGAAGAAAGCGTTGATAGCAGTGCGCGTGAGAAGAACGCTATTATTTGAATCTGCGCGTGCATGTCAGTAGGTGATAAAACTGTAAATCACTATGCTGGTTTCAAAAGTTTTAATTCAGGAGGCTTCTACTACAACCAAAGCAATAACATGTTCAAACACTGTAGTGGCTATACACAACTGTTCCTATACCTTTCACTTATAGCCATACATGTACTCGGGGGGGTTTGGGGGTTACCCCCCTGCTGGAAAGGCCAAACCCCCCCCCACCCCCCCCCCGAGACAGGTTAAGGGACCCCTCCCCCGACCAAAAAATACAAGTGGTGGTAGTGGCTCCAGTATTAACAAACTGGGTCAGAAATCACTAATTTTTAGCCTAAAATTCACTTGAAAAGCCTTTGGAAACCGAATTTGGCGTTTCCACTACTGATATTTAAGAGAAATCGGTATTTTTGGAAGCCCTTTTTGTCATTTTTTGCTTGTTTTTAGCTCTAAAACGCTATTTGGCAGCTTAAAATAGCGATTTTTAGCGTCCTTGCTGAAAAAAACGTGCTAAAAACGCATTTCTAGGCGTTTTGGAGCTTTTTGAAATTTGGGACCCCCCACCTGAGCGAAACCCCCCCCCTCGACCCCCCACCTGAGGAAAACCCCCCCCCCCTACCCCCCTCCCCCCAGGTCGGCCCGCTACATGTATGCTTATACCACATTCTGCCAACCTATAGTATTCTATAGGATCTCAGCTTTGCCATCTCAATGCTCTCTCCATCAGCCTGAAAAAGCTACATTCTCTCAAAAACTAAATTTTAGACTAAAACTACAGGGTGTCCCAAACTATAATAACATTTCTTTTTGCAGCAGTTTCTGCAAATCTCTAAAAATTAAGCTGACATTGGAGCATTGATCCAAAAATCATTGGAATTTTATGTGTTAAAGTTTGGTGCACCAGGTTCGAGCCAATCCAGAAAAATTTTGGAATTTGTGAAAGTGGTTAATTTCAAAATCTGCAGATAGTTTGTTAACAGTGGAAGCTTTTCATTTTGCAAACCTTTACCAAATAACTTGCAGAATATGCTCTAAAAAAGGGGAATATTTCAGGTGTTAAGTCCATGGAAAGCGGTGACAACCTCCTGAGGAAATCAGGAATGCAGTTGAAGCTCTCTTCGCCTGAACTCCAGATTAAAAAACCGATGGTCTGGAAATTCATTTTTTCAAGACTAACACAATCGTATGCATGGAATTTTAACTGAGCAAATTTCGTGCTGTTCAGCAGATATTCTGTAAGTTTCACGTCATTTCGCGAAGGTTTGCGGAAGTGGCAGCAAAACGAAAAGTTTGCACTTTTAACACCTAATCTATAGGTTTTTAAATTAACAAATTTCACAAATTCTTTAATTTCTCAGGATTGGAACAAGACTCGTTGCTCAAAACTGTAGCACATAAAATTCCAAGGATTTTGGCACCCATGTTCCGAATTTCGCTGGTTTGGTCAAGATTTGCGGCAGAAAGAAATATTATTATCTTTTTTGGGACAGCCAGTAAATACTAGATAGGCTTACATTTCGGCACTCGTGTGTGCTGGCAACACAAATTTGACCGTTTGGGCAGCAGTTTATTTTGTCCGGACAGCAAGTGGCTTCCCGAAAGTGACAGCAACGCCATCCTATAGTAGTTAAGCAACAGGTCTGATTACCTCGACAATAGATGCTCGGGTCTTGACATATCTGATCACTGGCTGACCGGTCAGTCAAGACACTGACTGAAAGCATATTTCATACTAACATTGTTAAATTGAATGAAAGGTGAAATAGGTAGGCATGTGCAATGGGAATCGAACCCAACACCTTTGGATCTCCGGTCCAATGCACTAACCACTATGCTACACGTCGATGACAGACTAACACCTTAAACCCTACGAAATTATCTGAGCTTACAATACTACGTGAATTGTTACTTCCCTCACAGCATAATGGATCAGTTTTCTTACTTAAAAAGCTGAATAAAGCCAGGAACTTTGTCATTTTCGGGTTAGTCAGCAGATCAGCTACAATAATTCAGCCTATGGTGATGACTGAAAGAGCACTAGAACTAGATGTGGTGCTTAAATAATGTAGTCTATTGTAATCTTATTCATCACATTTTACAGCGGATCGTCTTTGTGGAAGGAATTCGAAGAATAAATACACTGCAAGTCATATTGGATGGGAGCACAACAGTGGCGTATCCAGGGGGTGTAGGGTGGGTACACCCCCTTTGCGGTGGAGGTAGAGAGAGAACGTCTGTTAAAAATAAGCGAAACTAATGAATTATGTACCAAAACTGTCTATTTTGTGCTCAGAATGCCTTTTAAATGCATTTTTAAGGCAAAATTTTCAAAATTTTCTCGTCCTGGTCGGGCAGAAGCTCAACCAGGCCATTATAAACTACTAAAACTTGTAATTTCTGATAATTTTGAGCTCGGAACGATATGACTATTGCTGTACAAATTTTCTCAATCAGAAATAGAATATTTGAAACTGCACTTTTCTTCTCGCGTGCGTGAGAGAGAGAGAGAGAGCATAGATGAGTTTACAAGGAAACCAAGAGAAAATCTAAGAGCTGGACTACAGTAAAGAAAAGGTGGATTATAGGAGTCAAACGAATCCTCTGCTCTTCTGTTCCTCGAACGAGTAGCAGTACTGGTTGCACTCAGTCTTTGTACGTGGGGAGCGCCACAGGTTGTGGTCGATCTCTGCACAGTAGGGAAACACGTAACTCTCACACTCGTCTGTGTTGGTGAACCGGTTCACCTCAAACCATCTACACTCAGGCACCATATCCATGATGCATACAGGGTCCACCAAAACCCATATCGATATCCATTTAACCACAAATCCATGTATGCATACAGGGTCCACAAAAATATACAATCCCGCAGATTTTTCGCTGTAGCAACCGCAAATCTCCACCGATTTGAATGAATCCTCTTTTAAATGAAACATAAATAAATTCTTGAAATATTCATAAAACATTTATTAAGATAGCCTGCTTAGTTGTCCTCAAAGTCAAAACAGAGATTTTTGCCAATTTTTTGCAATTTCCACAGCTTGCATAACCTAAGCTTCCTTTGCATGGCAGAATTACAAACAGACTATCAGACCCAAAGACTATAGAAGTAGAAAATATATCTACTACTATTAGCTATATTTTGATTGACGTTTTTGCATCAGTCTGACGAACTGTGAGGAAATGGCGAAAATTAGAACAAATCTTCACCTACCAATTTGGGCAGGCTTTTCATCTAAAGCCACATCCTCTAGTCACTATGTATAGTGTGTATATTTTAAGGCTCTCCATGCATGCCAATTAGCACAATTAATAATGTGAAATATCACAAAACATGATTAAAATTCTGAAAAGTCGAGCTATATGATCCTAAACTCATGAATCAGAACTGAAAAACGGTTCTAGTAGCTAAAAGCCATATCAAGTAAACATTTTCAGATAAATTGTAGATTTCTGAATTTTGAAGGTTCTACCGAGTTTACTGAATTGTTTACTGAGTACTTACCGGGTTTTCTTTGAAAAACCCAGTACTTACTCGTACATACTGAATTTCAAAAAATCTGGATTTACTTACTTAATACTTACCGAGTTTTAGAAATTTGAGCTAGGCACAACACTGCTCGGAATGCGTTTTAAACGCGTTTTTGAAGGCTAATTTTGCTAAATTTTCATACCCTGGTTGGGCAGCGGCCCAACTAGGCACTTTCAAAATTTTACACCCCCCCTTTCCAAAATCCTGGATACGCCACTGTCACAGACAGATGTAAAGACTGTCTAATGTGTGCAAGCATAGATTCAAAGAAAATTGTCCCTAAAGGATACATCGTATTTTACATTCGAAACGTGTACAACAGTCAGGGAAATAACAACATATATGGTATCAGTACACATATATGGAAACGGTACCATATATGGTACCGGTACCATATATGGTACCAGTACCATATATGGTACCAGTACCATATAAGGAAGTGGTACCATATATGGTACCACTTGAAGGTGTACCGGTACCATATATGGTACCGGTACCATATATGGTACCCCTTCGATCGAGGCCTCAGGTGGTACCATATATGGTACCCGTACCATATATGGAAACGGTACCATATATGGAACCGGTACCATATATGGTAACAGGTACCATATATGGTACCCCTTCGATCAAATCATAAGGGGTACCATATATGGTACCGGTACCATACATGGTACCCTTTCGATCGAGGCCTCAGGTGGTACCATATATGGTACCGGTACCATACATGGTACCCTTTCGATCAAGGCCTCAGGTGGTACCATATATGGTACCGGTACCATATATGGTACCCTTTCGATCGAGGCCTCAGGTGGTACCATATATGGAAACGGTACCATATATGGTACCCTTTCGATCGAGGCCTCAGGTGGTACCATATATGGAAACGGTACCATATATGGTACCCTTTCGATCGAGGCCTCAGGTGGTACCATGGTACCACCTCAGGCCATACATGTAACAAGTCATCAGCCGAACGGGGGAGGGGGAGTTGCGGGGTCTGGCGCCGGCCGGGGGGGGGGGGTCTGAGCCAAAATTTTGGGAGGGGGTCCGGCACTAAAAAACGCTCAAAAATGGAAAAAAATCGTAATTTTTGGGCCAAAAATCGCTAATTTGGGCTGAAATACAGCTAAAAAGGGCTGTTTTACCGGCGATTTTGGTAATTTTTGTGTCTGAAATTGCAAAAAATCGCAAAAATTTGCTCAAAAATTGCTTGCCAGAAAAATCGGAGGGGGGGTCGGAAAAATCGTCTCGGTCTCGAGGGGGGTCCCTATCCGGGGGGGTCTGGCCTAAGTCGGGTGGGGGGCAGACCCCCAGACCCCCCTGTTACATGTATGTCTGAGGCCTCGATCGAAAGGGTACCATATATGGTACCGGTACCATATATGGTACCACCTGAGGCCTTGATCGAAAGGGTACCATATATGGTACCGTTTCCGTATATGGTACTGGTACCATATATGATACCACCTGAGGCCTCGATCGAAAGGGTACCATATATGGTACCGGTACCATATATGGTACCGTTTCCATATATGGTACCGGTACCATATATGTGACCACGTGAGGCATCGATCGAAAGGGTACCATATATGGTACCGGTACCATATATGGTACCGTTTCCATATATGGTACCGTTTCCATATATGGTACCGGTACCATATATGATACCACCTGAGGCCTCGATCGAAAGGGTACCATATATGGTACCGGTACCATAGATGGTACCCCTTATGATTTGATCGAAGGGGTACGATATATGGTACCTGTAACCATATATGGTACCGGTTCCATATATGGTACCGTTTCCATATATGGTACCAGTACCATATAAGGTACCTCCTGAGGCCTCGATCGAAGGGGTACCATATATGGTACCGGTACCATATATGGTACCAGTACCATAAAAGGAAGTGGTACCATATATGGTACCACTTGAAGGTGAACCGGTACCATATATGTGTACTGATACCATATATGTTGTTATTTCCCTGACTGTACAAAGCACTGAAAATTGTGAGATAGTAGAGTGTTCGCCGTTATAGTTTTGGACATGTCAGTCAACAGGTGATAAAACTGTAGCGCACTATGCTTGTTTAATATTTTCAATTCAGGTGGCTCCTATCCTACTATGACAAACAGAAACAAAACAATGAATTGCCCTAGAGATCAATTAGTTGTAGAAATATCTGTTGGCAACTGTAGCAATGTCTCTTGAATTTATACCGCAATAATCAAGCATACAGCAAGAATGACTAGCCAAGCAGCATTAGCTTAGCGCTAACCATATTCCAACAAGCTACTGAAGGTAAGATCGCAGCTTCATCATCCCAATGCTATGTCGGCCGGCCTAAAAAAGGCAAAATTATCTTACAAAACTGACTATTAGACTAGATAGACCCACTCTTCTGCAGCTGCCACTGCCAACACAAAAATAACCATGTGGGCAGCAGTGCTCTTTGTCTGGACAACAAGTGGCCTCTCGTTCGGGGCAGCAGCTCCACCCTCTACTACCTAGGCAACAAGTCTGATGGCCTGGACAATGGAAGTGTGGGTCTTGACATATCTGATCACCGGTGGACAGTTCAGCCAACACACTGACTGAAAGAACAGTTTATAACATTTTAACCTATGCACAGTTGGTGTAGTGATTTAGGCCGCAAAGCCACTGTGCGCGACGTCGTGCGCTCATCCTCTGGGCGCGGCAAGTTTCTTGCCGCAAAGGGTTGGTGGTCTGCACAAAGCCCAACCCAGGCCACCGAAAGCTGGTGACAGGTGACTGGAGCTGCCTAAGCAGCTAAAAGGTACAATAGCAACCACACATACGTATGTTGGGATATATGGAAGGGGACAGCTACCGCTGAGACCCGACCAGACTGACACCGAGCATGTGTTTAGGATAGTAGCGAAGGAAGGGCAGGATGACATGGGTGTGTGTGATGGGCCCGCAGTGTGGCCTAACGTAGGGGTTACGACGGACGATCCATCCATCTACCCAACCTATGACATTGTGTGAGTTTATGTATGTATGGTTGCTTCAGTCGATAACTCAAAACGGATCACTTTTCTTACTGAAAAAGCAGAACGAAGCCAACAACTTTGACATTATTCAGTTTGTCTAACCAGACACCACTTTTTAGCCTTTGGTGACTACTAAAAGAGCAGTAAAGCAGGGTATGATGCTTAAATAATGTAATTTATTCTAATTTTATTCATCATATTTTGCAGCGGATCGGCTTTAAAAGTACACCCACTCACCACACAGGAAAGGATTGAAATTAAAAATACCTTGCAAGTCTTCTAAATGAAATAGGTGATTTAGCTCTGGTTTCAGTTAAATAAATTGTCTGAAAATGAAAAAAAGAATATTTTTCACTTTTTTTTGAAATTCTGCTGAAAATCCGGAAAATCGGTCCAAATTTTTCATTAGTCACCAATATTGCCGTTGTTACTTAGTTATGTTTAAAGACCTAGTCTTAATTATTTGCATTGCAATTGCAACTGAACTTGGTGATGAGGGAACTAAAGGAATGTAAGAATCTGCAAATTCGTGAAATGAATTAAGATACTCCAATTAATTTAAAATTTTCATTAAGATACTCTGCTTGGTTCCTGAGATATTTTCCAACAAATTTAAAACCTGATTTTGTAATGAACAAACAAATTAAAACAACCCAGCACACGTTTTGCTGTGGCAACCGATTCGAATGATCCCTTTTTAAATGAAAGATAGATAAGTTCTTTAAAAAATGGTGATAATTTTATCAAGATACTCTGCTTAGTTCCTGAGATACTTATGCTCAAATTCAAAACAGACTTTGACAGTGCACAAGAGCGATTCGGTTGCGCTTCATAATAAAGCAGATTGCTACTGATGGGGCTAATCAGACTTTACTGATGAACTAACCGAGGGTGTGTATCACCAGTAAAGCCTCTGACATTAGCCCTTAGCGGTAGGAATCTGTTTTGTTATGAAGTGCAACGGAATAATAAAAAATCGCTCCTGTTACCAAAATCTCTGATTTTACTTTGAGGACAAATATCTCAGGAACAAAGCAGAATATCTTAATTAACCAAACTGTCAAGAATTTATTTCTCTTTTATTCAAAAAAGATTCATTCACTTCACAGTAAAGAAACTGCTACGTTGTTTTTTGCCACACCATGTACGCACACGTGTCTCTAAATTATTCATTAGATAGATTAGGGCACGCGTTTACTTTCAAACACGTCAGCGGGTCTTAAGATCATTGTAAATCTTATGCTGGTTTTGAAGTTTCAATTCAAGTGGCTTCTACTACGACAGATACAAACAAAGCATTGTGATATTCAAACTTTAGCACATATTTGTAACTGTGCCAATATGTTTTGGATTTATAGAGCAAGTGCCAATCAGAATCATACATGCAGTAAGCATGACAGGAAGCCAATAAACATAGACACTTAACCATCTTCTAACAAGCTATTTCAGGTATGAACTCAGCTTCACCATTCCCCTTGTCTCTCCTAAAAAAAGCTATATTATCTCGCAAAACTAATTTTTACTTTAGATATACCTGCTCTTCTACACCCATGGATCTTATCATCACATATAAAACCGTTCGGGCAGCAGTGCACTTTGTCGGGACAACAAGTGGCTTCCCGGAAGGGACAGCAACCCCATCCTGAAGGAATCAAGCAACATGTATCGCCATCTGGACAACGGACACGCGGGTTTTGACATATCTGATCACCGTCTGACAGTTGAGCCAAGACACTGACTGAAAGAACATTTATATATTAATATTTAATAACTCTATGAAGTTCTTTGTTTCTTTCAGCACTGCATAATCGATCACAATTCTTACTCAAAAAGCAGAATACAACCAGAAACTTTGCCATTTTTCAGTAGTTTGTCAAATCAGCCACTATTTTCGGCCCACAGTGGTGACTGAAACACCACTAGAGCAAGATGTGGTGCTTAAATAATGTAATTTATTCAAATTATAATCATCACATTTTGTAGCGGATCGGCTTTGTAGAAGGACTTTGAAGAACTGCCCACCTGCCGGCCCTAGTGGGATGGCGCCCCATCCAGCATGAAGATCACCTCTTCGTCCATGCCACCGTTGACCACTGCGCCGGATCTGTTGAGCAGCATGACCAGATAGCGCTCGCTATTCACATATTCATTAAAAAGAACGGCCCATAAATAGCAGATGTTCTGATTACAAAGAATGAAGTGTCTTTATTGATGTTCTGGTTACATAGTGTTGATAACAGAAATAATCAACAATCATGTCTAAGTTCAGTTCAAAATGATTTGCAGTTGAATTGAACAAAAATAATCAGTCTCGATAATCATATCCAATGATAATAGAGCTTGTCATTAATCAGTAAAGTCCTGCAAACCAATTTGAACCGAACCTTAGGGGTTGCAGGTCTTGGTCTTTTCAGCTATTCCAATGTAATAGGAGTTTCCATTGCGAATATACTCAGTATAAAAGGTGTTAAAGAACACGGCCCCAACTAGCATTATGTCTGAACGTCCGACGAATCCATTATGCAACTTGTAGAGAACAGGGCTCTGCCAAGTGTTCAGCATATAGTGCTCAGGGCCAATTCTGAACTCCTTGAAGCCATGTTTGAAGGTGAAAACAGGAAGATATGGAAACTGGGAAGGTTTTGCTTTAGAATCACCCCCAGCATTTAATCGAAAACCAGGAACCGTTGTATTTAGTATACTGTTGAGTTGAGCAATGGTACTCGTCATCAAAATAATCACTGATGCTCCTGTGTCATAGATAACCCTGCGCTTTTTAATATGTATCGTAAAAACACTGTCATTGGCAAGTCTGATAGTGATCTAAACAACGTTATATATCCTTTAACGGGCAGGCACTTAACGCCTTTTATGGTACCGAGGACCGACACCATGTATGTTACCGGTACCTAGGGTACCATACATGGTACCCACGATCGGCGACTGTGGTGGTACCATATATGGTGTCACTAGCTTAGGTACCGGTACGATAAACTGTCTAACGGAATGTCAGCACTTGAATATCTACCTACATAATCTAATTTTGAGGAAGCCTTGGAAAAGTAATATTAGTGGAAAAATAAAGTGCCAGCCAACAGTAAGAATAATGACTCAACATACTCTTATTTCCGGTTTGAGCCACCAGCCAGCTTGCCACTTGTCGTATGCTGGTGCAACTACATAGGTATTTGGGTGAAAGCAAGGAAGTCCTCTGTTCAGGCCAAAGTAAGCGGACCGAAGAAGATATTGTGGTTCAGTGTAGTTTACAGGAGGATCCCTAACCCAAAGTGAAAACATCTGCAACCATACATAATTGTTTTCAAAACTTAAAGTTTGCTTTAATAGACTGTACTGTTCGTGTAATCAGCTTATCAACAAACTGATATGGTTCGGGGTACTTGCTCGTTTCGTTCGGAGCAAAGGTGTTGTAACCTAGTCCAACAATGGCATCTACAGGAGCAGCGCCCATCGCCTGTCCAACATTGATATCAAAGAAGTCTGCAGTTTCAGAACGAGACAGTGACAAACGAGCTTTATAGAATCTATAAATAAACATCTTGTCAAAAATCCTCTTTGTCCAAATCATCATTGTCATTGTTGTATTCAGCATCAGCATCAGCATCAGCCAGCAACAGCAGCAGCGGCAGCAGCAGCGGCAGCGGCAGCGGCAGCGGCAGCGGCAGCGGCAGCGGCAGCGGCAGCGGCAGCGGCAGCGGCAGCGGCAGCGGCAGCGGCAGCGGCAGCGGCAGCGGCAGCGGCAGCGGCAGCGGCAGCGGCAGCGGCATCATCATCATCATCATCATCATCATCATCGCCGTCATTGCAGTTGTCGTTGTTGTTGTTGTTGTTGTCATCATCATCATCGTTGTCATTGTCATCATTGTCATTATCATCATTGTCATCCTCCTTCTCCTTCTACTCCTCCTCTTCCAAACTGAAATTGTGTTCTGTTTACCTGACCTCTACTTCATTGCCATCTCCATAGACAATTTCATATGGTTGCTGGCTCTGATTAACAGGTGTTCCAGATGGCTGCCAGTGTTCTTGCGCTACCCAAGATGCTGAACTTCCGGTGTCCAGAACGGCATCCACTTGTGTTATCTTGGCATTGCCTGCTTCTCTCAGGTAAATCGTTGTCCAGAATAGAGTCTTTCTGAATGTGCAGAGTGACACTGACTTTAGGCTTGCACTTTGTCCTGGACAGAATCTAACTTTCAGCACAGAAGCATGAGGATTTTGTTTTCGCGGCGAAATGAAGGGAACATTTGTCCAGTAGCTGATCCATTCCATAAAAGCGCGTTTTATAATGCGTGTAATAAAGAAATAACCGTGCGATCGGATGGCTTCAAATCCAGCTAATGCTGTTTTGTTAGAGTCAGGGATTGCCCATTGTAAAATTGGGCGACTGGCCTAAAAAGAAAACACTTCTACAAACTAACAAAACTGTCTGTTGTACTATTTGCCCTTGAAGGCAGAAACCATTCTCAATAATCTTCGTGTTGTTCAGGTTCGGGCAGTTGACAATGCTGTCATTATGCTTCAAGGTGCAGTTTTTGTCACAGTTGGCTAAAACAGAATCTGTCATGATGTAGAGAGAGAGAGATACTGTTGATTGGGTATACCGAACCTATACCATAAAATGCGGATTTTTGGGATACCTACCCAATAAATACTACCGGTTCCAGGTATTATAATAGATACCCATACTGGGTATACCGATTATTTTGAGAATACCCAGGTATTTGGGAATCGGTACTTTTTGTCCAGCTTAGTGCATTTTTTGTCAAAAATTCCCTACGATCACAATGTTGTCTTCATAGTTTTGCATCTTTTGGCATACAGAAACACATTCTATTATGACATCCTTCCAAAATAATTGAAGGATTTTTTATCATCTGACCCTACTCCCTGTCCCAAACTTGGTTTGTCATTAGAAAGCATTGGTCTAGTTTTGGCTTAACTTCACACTGCTCCTTAATCAAGTCTTCAAGTACTTCTACAGTACATTCACAAACAACAAAATAGCCCCACTGTCACTGCTCGTTTGATCTCCATACTGTACACCAGGAGGCCTTAAAACTACAACACAATGGATGTATTTCTCTCAGCAAAAGAGCAAGAGCAAGAGCAAGAGCAAGAGCAAGAGCAAGAGCAAGAGCAAGAGCAAGAGCAAGAGCAAGAGCAAGAGCAAGAGCAAGCGCAAGAGCAAGAGCAAGAGCAAGAGCAAGAGCAAGAGCAAGAGCAAGAGCAAGAGCAAGAGCAAGAGCAAGACTGTGTATACTTTTGATTGCAACTGCTTCTACAGTATCTGCAGGTCGGTAGTCGCTGTCAGGTGAAACCAAGCAGATGGGAGCGATTTTGCCTGATTTCCAAGCGGCGGTTGTGTTCTTCAACTGCTTCAGGTCCTTTTCCAGTTGGAGAATAGCCCAGTTACGATATACCAAAGAACACACTTCGTCTTTTCGGTTTTTGCTGCTCAGAAACGATTCATGCGCCACTCCAAGTGATGCCTGTATTGTTATTGCCTGACACACATGCAGGTACGTATTTTGGGAAAAATGGGGTTTTATGAACTGGTTTCTCAATAGAGTTTCAGTGACCAGACCCAAAATTGAAAACATGACATAGTGCAATGTAATTCTATAGACTAATTGTAGAGTTACGGAACTCCTAAACCGATTTTACGAAATTGACGTTTTGCTAAAAAAGCCGACTTCTTCTCTGGAGTTTTTCTTCCAATCATCATGACGCAATATGCAAATTTTAAAAATAGATCAGAAGCTGCGTTGATGACTGGGAAAGATAAGCACGCGCTGCGTGAACCTGACAATATTTTGCATTTTGAACTGCCAGCTTCTCCCGGAACCCAAGATGCTTGATAGTGATGTAAAAAATTAATTTAATTGTAATTGAAATTCGCATAATTGGCCCGTTTTTAATTTCAATTCAATTAATTTAATTTAATTGAAATTCAAAAGTTGGGCCATAATTTAATTGTAATTTAATTGAAATTCGCCTGGAATTTCAATTATATTTTCAATTATTTGCTGGGGTGAATGTAAGGAAATGCGTAAGTATTAATGATGACGGCGCTAATGACTTCAAACAAAAACCTATTTAAGGTTTGTCACCTCTTTATACTGACCTCACTTTGTTTGGTAATATTTTATGCTCTGCTTTTTATTTCGTAGTTCATAAAACAGTCAGGCACTTAACGCCGTTTATACCTTATATGGTGTCGGCACCATATATGGTACCAGTACCTAGGGTAGTGGTACCATATATGGTACCGTACCGCGTACGTATGGTACCACCACAGGCCTCCAAACGTGGGGGTACCATATATGGTGCCGGTCATATCTATGTAGTACCACTACAGTCGCCAAACGTGGGGGCACCATATATGGTACCGGTACCTAGGGTAGTGGTACCATATATGGTACCGTACCGTGTACGTATGGTACCACCACGGGCCCCCAAACTTGGGGGCACCATATATGGTACCGGTAGTTACCATATATGGTACCACCGGCACCTTATAATGGTGTCGGTACCATAAACGGCGTTAAGTGCCTGACTGTAAAAGTCACAACAGTGATTTGTTGGTGTATGGTGGGTTTTGGCGAAGGTACCTACTACCTAAGAAGTGATGTTGCTCAAAAATGCTGCAAACCTTTACATTAAGCACTGAAAATAATGAAATATCTGGAAATTTACCTCAGAATGTCATTTTATGCGTTTTTAAAGGTTAAAATTTTCTTGTCTGTTTGGATAGCAGGCTAACCAGGTGTCTGTAAGCTTTTACATGGACATTTTTATAAGTCCTGGGTCACTGTTACTGTCTTTTAGCAGAAAAATACAACAATTTTCAAAAAATTGAAAAAATAATTGAAAAAATTGCATAATTGAAATTTTCCGAGGTTCCATAATTTAATTGAAAATATAATTGTAATTGAAAATAATGGAAAACTATTTCAATTAATTTAATTTAATTTAATTGAAATTAAAAATGGAGCCAATAATTTAATTGTAATTGAATTGAAATTCAAATTCCATAATTTTACATCACTAATGCTTGAACAGACTTTAGTAATGAAACTGAGTTTAAAACCAACTGGGACTGCTAATCTGGGAAAACAGAAAAAAACTGCGGTGTACATACTGGTACGGCCACTGATGTTCTTCCATTAAAATTGATGGACACTGATGGAAGCGATTGGGTTTTAGTGGAAAACCTGCAGCAAGCAGTTTCTCGCGGGCAACCTGATTCAAGAATACCCAAATGTACCTGTTGGTATTATTGATTTGCTGAAAATTGTAGAAGCAGTCAGCTGGTGCCACCACATGTCGGCTAGATATGAGCGCTCCAGTGCAGTGCGAGATGGCCTCATCTCCTAAATCAATTAGCAATACTAACACGAAGCATATATACTGTATTTATCACAATGCATATCAGACAGTCAACTGTGGAATGCAGAACATGCAGGCAGCCCGGGAGTACCCTCTAGAAAGGAAAGGGGTGGTTGATGTGTCTGGGTTACTTAAAATACTATATGACACAATGTGATGGGAACCAAAGTATGAACAGACACACTTCTTCTCAATCGGCTTTTTGACCATAAGCACACATATCGCTCTTCTTTTGCTATCGAGCTATTAGCTAAGCTAGCAGCATAGTTTGGTTCAAGATGCATGCATTCTGCAGTTGGCTACGCCATTGGTGACAGCAGTTCAGTCAGCTAAGAGAGCGGTGCAAGGCCGTCCCAATTCGGTGAGCTGCTGTTTTGAGCCTGATTAACCATTGACAGCAGCACCAACCTCATCAGGCATGCTTTCTGCTGTGTGGCTTTGATGCAATGGCAGTCGCTTGCTTGCAATCACCGGCTTTTGGTTGTCTGGGTGGGCTTTATGCCATTGCGGCAAACGCTCAAAGTTTCAAAACTTGTTCAAATCCCACACAGTAGTCAGTGGGCTAGCCTCTGGGACAACTGTGCTAGCGCGCGTACATACATACATACACAACATGATTTGTACTGTAATCAATCAATAATCCCTACCGTCCTCATTTATTGTTTTATCCAATATGGCCTCTATCTTGACAGCCCAGGACGAATCTACTGCAGCCTAAAATATACACTAAGTGAAATTTAGTTAAGAAATTTACTAGCTAAGGTTGAAACAACCTTTCTCAGTCCACACATCTGCAGAACTTGCTTCACTTCTGTTTTCGATAGCTTTTGTATTTTAGCATCACTGAGCAACACAAACAAGTACAAAAGCAGTGTAGTTGTAAGCAACATGCTGGCAAAGCATTTGAAGCTGTCAGTGATGCTTGATGCACTTAGGTTAGGTTATGCTTAGATGATTGTTTATTAGAGCCTGACCTGTCTGCTGGGTCTGAAGCGATCATCAGTAGCCGTTGAAGACAGTAGTATTCATCACCCAAGTACCTTTATGCATTGATGCCAACACGGGCGGCAATTTGACAGAAATTTGATTGATTGATTGATTGATTGATTGATTGATTGATTGATTGATTGATTGATTGATTGATTAATTATCTACTATGTAGTGATTATCCATAAAGGAAGGAACTGTTCTGGCAGACACTTCTCCTGTACACTGTACATAGATTACCGTGCAGGAAAAAGTTTTCTTGTTAGCAACGAATTTTGTACCATCTATCCGCTGAGCAGCAATGTTGTGCATTTTGGAAATTTGAAACTAGGTAAAGTTCTCAGCTAATAACCATTGTAAAGGTACAGTATGTAAAGACCAGAAAAACTAGGTAAACCTTATATGCTCAAAGTCCAGTCAAAACATTTTTTTTCATTTTCAATCAGACAACCTGGTAGATTTAAAGTGGACGAAGTAAGACAAGATGGAAACAAAATAAGTCAGAGGACATGACGCACCTTCCCGGGTTGGCTGCTAAACCTGTTTCTGTGACTACGCAAGCACCAATCGGCATATCATCAGTCCAAGTTCTTATATTTCTTTCTTCTAAAGACCGGCAGTGCTGTCTTGTGAACTCGTTGACTTCTCTATACCATGCAAACACTTCTGTTGGTCTACTGTTTATTAGCACCTTTGTGGCTGTCAACTGTCCAGGCAACCGATCTTTTCCGTAACTTCGGACTCAACCAAGCAGTCTCAAGACCAAATCTGATTAAGCGGTACAACAAGTGCAGAAGAAAACTGGAAAGCAGCCACCAAATAGCCACGTCTGTCGTCTCAGCTGGTCAGTTGCTTGGCATCCACATAAAAGGCTGCTTATTTTCATATAACAGGACTCACTCAATAGGTTTTACATTTGCGGGCTATTTTCTGAAAGATCTGTTCGTGAGTTGTAAACCAGGGATGTGAGGTGTGTTTTCCGCTGTTTTTCCCCCACCTGAGGAAAAATCCCGCTCACCCCCCTTCTCCCAGGCCGGCCCGGAGCTGTTACATGTATATTTGAATTGAAACTCAAATTCCATAATCTTACATCACTAGGTGGAGGGTTTTTTGCAGGCAGCCCTTCTAAATCCATCCAAAGGCTCTGAAAAGAGCGCAGATGTTCTGGGCTGTTCGAAAGGACAGTGAAACTTGAAAACAAATAAATATTCATAAGGGCGGTCCAATATAAGTTTCTGCTGCATTTCAGACCTGCGTGTTCCAACAGGGAGCAGTTCCGGAGGTGGAGTTAGTGCGAGTGAGACTGGCAAAAAGGTGGTGAGGCTTTGGCAAAACGGCAAAATTCCTATTCAAGTGCACAGGTCAATCAACAGCGACACCCAAAAGTTAGAACGACTGGCTTGTGCCATGTTGTATTTTAAAGCACACACCTGTGTGGAATTCATCCCAAAGACCATATTCCACAAAGATTACGTGTTCGTTGACATTGAGAGGTAGCAGTGGGTTCTTGTTTCCTCTTAGCAATCGTAATTGAGGTTTTTAAGTGGTGGTTGTTACTCTGGCGTAGGGGTGACAGGAGGCCGTCAGACAATCAACTTGGACCTTGCCGCAGACTACAAGTGCTGGAGTCACGGAGTAATTCTACACGAATTCATGCATGCAATTGGGTTTTTCCATGAGCATCAGAGACGCGACAGAGACAAATATCTTGACCTCTTTTGGAACAAAATACCACCCAATCTTCAGAGTGACTACAGTACCACAGTGGAATTGAATTATGACTACAATGCTGTTGGAGTGTATGATTATGGCAGCATCATGCATTATCCACAGTTCACCGGGACAGATGAACGGCCGGAAAAGAATATGGTGTTGGCGCCGAAATGGAAAGGAGACTATTTAGCCTTTGAGAGAGCTCGCCGTGCCATTGGTCAGCGCAGCACTTTGAGCAAACTCGATGAACACAAAGTCAACTTACTGTACTCTTGTGAACCTTCGACATCTTCAGGTGAACCAGTTAGACTGCTCTTTCAACATATTCCACGAAGTCAAAGTGTAGGTTTCTAGGCTGTGTCCGGTTTTCTGTCGCCAATGGTAGAGTAAGTTTTGCGCCCAATGAAAACCCAGTACGCTTTGGTGGAATGGCACTAGTAACTTGTAGAGGAGGTTCTCGGCTGATTGGCAATGTCCAGGTGCACTGCAGATTCGATGGCAAGTGGTCTCAGAAGCCCATCTGCAGAATCATATCTTCTAGAGGCAACCCTTGCAACTTCCTGCCAACTACTCAACTATTTAGGTTAGTTTCAGCTCACGCTTACAGCATTCTGAGCATTGGTGGGGTGTCTGGTAGATCGATGGAACTGTACTACCCAGAGAATCCAGATAAAAACACCTTGTTCGCTGTTCAGCTGCTTGAGAATAGGTGGTTACACACTTCTGAACTGATCAATGGACTGGTCTACATTATCGGCGGATCGAATGGAACCAGTGCACTGGATAGTGTACTCACCTTTGACCTCACAACCAACCGTCTCTCCAATGCTCCCAACATGCAACACCGTCGAAGGACTCATGCCAGTACCGTTCTGGCTGGAACCATCTATGCGTGTGGTGGAGACAAAAAAATCGAAGATCAGTGGAAGTATTTGGCCTCCTGCGAGCGCTTTCACCACAAAAAGTGGCACTCCAGTGCACCGATGTCAACTGAAAGAGAGGACCTTGCATTGGTGGCAGTTGGCAGGTGGATCTACGCAATCGGAGGAGAGAATGAGAGAAATAAAGCACTGAGTTCAGTGGAAAGATACTCTTCTGACTCAGATTCCTGGGCTGCTGTGGCTTCGATGCAGATGGGCCGAAATGGTCCTTCGGCCACTGTGCTCGACAGCCAGATCTATGTGTGCGGAGGTCTGGGCCTCTACTCGTGTGAGCGCTACAATCCTGTCAGCAACAGTTGGACTCTGGTACGGTCAATGAACAACAGACGACGATTCTTCAGTCTCTTATCGGATGGCACTCGATTGATTGCTGTTGGGGCATGGGAAGGTGCTGGGGTGAAAACGGTGGAGATGTTCGATCCGAACCAAAACCGATGGACTCTACTCAAACAACAACTCATACATGAAAGAGATGGCAGCTCGGCAGTGGTCATCAGGCTCTAAAGTTGTGTTTCTGGACTGGTGGACTGGATTTGATTTCTTTGTTATTGGGGTTCTCAATTCAACACTGAAACGCCTAGCAGTTCAATTATTTACGTCAATAGACTGTAGATGTAGAGGTGCAGGATGAAACAATCCCAGGCCATTTTAGGAAAAAGTCCAAAAATCGGGTGGTTGTTTACAGATGGCCCCGATGCATATATGCAGCATCTTGTGCAAAATCGAAGAACTAAAGTCTGTTCAAAATTTTCGCTCGTGATCATACATGTAACAGGGGGGTCTGGGGGGTCTGCCCCCCACCCGACTTAGCCCAGACCCCCCAGATGGGGGACCCCCCCCCCCCCCGAGACGATTTCACCGACCCCCCCCTCCGATTTTTCTGGCAAGTAAATTTTCGAGCAAATTTTTGCAATTTTTTACACTTTCACACACAAAAATTACCAAAATCGCCTGCAAAACAGCACTTTTTAGCTGTATTTCAGCCCAAAATTAGCGATTTTTGGCAATTTTTAGCCAAAAAATTGCGATTTTTTCGATTTCTGAGCGTTTTTTAGTGCCCACCCCCCTCCCCCAAAATTTTGGCTCAGACCCCCCCGGCCGGCGCCAGACCCCCCAACCCCCTCCCCCCATCGGCGGATGACCTGTTACATGTATGCTCGTGATTGTCAACATGTGTAGCCTGCTGAATGTCTCAGATTTTCTTTTACAATGGCGTCATTACCAGTTTGTTTGTCCTGCGTGACTGAGCCGCAAAGTTTGCGGAATCTGTTCGACGTGGGCACAACTTTTTTTCTGCATAACAGAGCTATTTTTGAATAAATTTCCTTTCCTTGTTGGTTTGACTCCTAAACCTGTTTCTGAGACTACGCAAGCATCTCTGTCTAGATTTCCTGTTCTGAACGGTCTATCATATTACTACAGATTGCCTACTGGTTGATTTCTCTATATGCAATGCATACTCTTTTGTTCACCTATTGCTTTACGGTTCTGTGCCTGTCAGGTCTCCAGGCGGCCGACCTCTTCCGAGACTTCGGACTCAATCAAGCGGACACAAGAGAAAACCTGATCAAGCGGTACAACCAGTGCAGGAGTAAAGTAGAAAACAGCGAAGATACACCCATCTCCATTGTCTCAGCCGGTGAGGAGCTACCTCACACATAGAATGCTGCCGAAATATTCTGAAGTTTTGTGTTGTGTAGATAAGAAAAATTAAATCTATCTGGCTTTTTCGAAACTTTTTGCACTGTATTTTTAGACCTGCGTTTCACAATGGGCACAGGATCCCGGGGAAGTGGTTCAATGGGTGAGAGTAAGGCTGGAAAGAAGGTGGTGAAGCTGTGGGAAAAGGGCAAGATTCCCATTCGAGTGCACCCTTCACTCAACGGAGCATCCAAGAGCCTAGAACGCCTGGCCTGTGCAATGTTGTACTTTAAAGCACACACATGCGTTGAGTTCATTCCAAGGACACGCTTGCACAGGAATTATTTATTCATCGACATTAGGAGGTTGAAACAGATTATTTTTTCTTGTCTGCATTAAAGCATTTTCAGGCCTGGCTGTTTCTCCGAGGGCGTTGGTATGACAGGTGGCCGTCAGAAGATCAATTTGGACCTGGCCCCGAACTACAAGTGCTGGAGTCACGGCATGATTCTGCACAAACTCATGCATGCAGTCGGCTTTTTCCATGAGCATCAGAGACCCGACAGAGACAACCACATAGTGCTTTTTTGGCAAAGAATATCGCCCAGTCTCCACAGTGACTTCAACACCACTGTGGAACTGAACTACGACTACAATGCGGTCGGGGTGTATGACTATGGCAGCATCACCCACTATCCACAGTTTGCTGGAGCAGATGGAGACTTGGAAAAGAACATGGTCTTAGCACCCAAGTGGAAAGGGGACCATGTAGCCTTTGAGAAAGCTCGTCGTGCCATCGGTCAGCACAGAACTTTGAGCAAACTCGATAAACAGAAAGTCAACTTACTGTACTCTTGTGAAATTTCGACATCTTCAGGTGAACCAGCTAAACTGCTTTTCAACATATTCCAGGAAGTCGAAGCATAGGTTTCTAGGCTGTGCCCGGTTTTCTGTCACCAATGGTGGAGTCAGTTTTGCACCCAATGAAGACCCAGTGCGTATTGGTGGAATGGCACTAGTCACTTGCAGCGGAGGCTCTCGGTTGATTGGCAATGCCCAAGTGCACTGCAGATTCGATGGCAAGTGGTCTCAGAAGCCCATCTGCAGACTAAGACTTCCTGGTGAAAATTGTTTTGCTTAACAAGTCATGGCAAGTTGCCGGCACAGTTGGTGTAGTGGTTTAGGCCGCAAAGCCACTGTGCGCGATGTCATGCGGTCATCCTCTTGGCATGGCAAGTTTTTTTGCCGCAAAGAGTTGGTGGTCGGCACAAAGCCCCACCCAGACCACTGAAAGCTGCTGACAGCGAGTAGGTAAAGTGGGAACTGACTGGATCTACCGTTGCACTGAAGCCGCTCCAAAGCATGCCACGTTGGAGGAGAAGATCAACGACGTCAGGAGTTGTCCATGGAAACCGACTAGACCTGGGGGGCTCTCTCACTCCAGGGGAGCACCAAGCGGACGTTGGGAGCCGACATCACCATTATGTCAACGCGCCAGGCACTCTCTTAGTACCTGGCGCCCAACAGAATGGCTAGTTTGGCTGGCAGTGATAGAAGGGAAACGTCCGAGATGACGAACCATGGGGGTCGCGAAATGGACCGCATAGGTTAGTCTGATCGTAGGGCCGTAAGGTCTTGCTCACACATTGGATCTTCCATTTTCCACCTTTCTTTAATTAATGACTGCTTTGGTAATGGCTGTATAAGCATCGGTGAAATGGCCCCTGATGTGTCGTCACAGCAAATTTCTAAATCTCCATATTCAGACACTACTGACTCTTAAATTATGATTAAGCAGAAATTAGAAATTACATTTTGTAGTTCTCATGAACTGACTCTCAAAAGCACAAGCTGTTGTGCAATATGCGCGAATAGAACACAGTATATTTTGATTGTCACCTTGGTACAGGTCAAGTCATATATTTACATCTAACCAGTCGATGCACTTTTCCAAGACTGTTTACTCCTGCCTGCCTGCTCCTTCTAATTTTCTTCCTTTTAGCTCTTCTCCCGTTCGGCTTTCTGATCAGTGGTGGTGCTGGTGCAGAGGCCGAGAGGTCGATGGAACTGTACTACCCAGAGAATCCTGATAAAACCACTCTACTCACTGTTAAGCTGCCTGAGGCAAGACAACGCCACACCTCTGAGTTCCTGAACGGAACTGTATACATAATTGGAGGATGGAATGGAAACAACACATTAGACAGTGTACTTACTGTTGACCCCACTACAAGCCAACTCTCTCCGGCCCCCAACATGCAACAGCGGCGAAGAGATCATGCAAGTGCGGTTATGAATGGAATAATTTACGTGTGTGGTGGGCAGTACATAGACGGAAATGACTTCAAACAGTTCTCGTCGTGTGAACGGCTCCATGAGAACAGATGGCAGTCAACTGCGCCGATGGCAACTGAGAGAGTTAGGCTGGCATTGGTGACAGTTGGGGGATCTGTCTACGCCATTGGAGGTACGAATGAGGAGGGTGACCAACTAAGCTCAGTGGAGAGATACTCTCCCGATTCAGATTCGTGGACAGCTGTGGCTCCCATGCACGTAACACGATCTGGCCATGCAGCCGCTGCCATCAAAAACCAAATTGTTGTGTGTGGTGGATGGTTCAGCAGCTTGTGCTTCCACTACAACCCAGTCAGCGACACATGGAAAGAAATTGTAGCAATGAAGAAAGAACGATTCCAATTCAGTTTGTTATCAGATGGCTCTCGATTGTTTGCTGTTGGTGGATTGAACTTCTTAGCTGCTGAGAACACAGCGGAAGTGTTCGATCCGGACACAAATCGGTGGACTTTACTCAAGCAGCGACTGGTGCATACAAGAGAAGCGAGTTCAGCTGTGGTCATCGCTCTGTGATGTTGTTGTACCCGACTGAAGAACTGATAATGTTCTGATTCGCTAATGCATTCAGTAAATAAACGCAGTGTTTTATGCTGTTTTAACCCTTTGTTACACACCCGCTCCTACAGCAGTGGTCATCTTTTGGACAGCCCAATCCTGATTATAGAGGCCTAAACTACAGAGCATGCGTATTTGCTGAAAGCGAAGTGTGAGACAAATACACGTTTATGTTTAAAATAGTTTAGATACAGTAAGAATTAGAAGATCACCATCAATCTCTCCCTCAACTATCACCGCCGAGTTTGTTTGTCATTGGGACGATCGGGTGCCATCTTTCCACACACATAGATGATTCCACCCAGAACAGTGTGCAACCATGGTCTAGGGGACGTTTTGCATGTCAGCCGTAGTCATATTCACCGACCACGTTGAACTGGGAGATGTTGTTCCAGAAGAGAAACACCTGTTCAGCCTACCACCAACTGCTTGGCACAGATTGTGCAGATCAGTCAGCTTTAAAGTATAGGCCAGCCACTACAGTGAGAGAGAGTGACCGAATGAAACCCAGACAACAGCACGGCACAACAGGCCAATTTACAAGTGAAATCAGCACAGACAGGATTGAATCGGTGACAGAACCGGTTTTACGGCCAGCCCACGGATGTGTGTCACCTGGTTTCTCTTTGTTTGTGTCTATTGCATACGCCACTATGTCTGATCTTGATTATGACCTTTAATGGATAGCAGACATGTCACAGATCATCCGCCCAGACAGGGGCAGCGAAGGTTGGGCCCTGGGGTCTGATCCCGAGCCGTAATTTAGAGATAGAGACAGAAAAATTACAATAGGCTAAAAACGGTAATTTTACTGCTAGAAACGGCTGCTTGACTAGGCAATTTTAGCTGTTTTCATGTCTGAAATTGTATCGTGATTATATTAGGTCAGCCAGAAAATCGGAGGATTTTGACTGTGTCTTGCCTGATAGAGTCAGTGGGTGTAGTCCCCTATTCACCATTATATAATATATTTATAATTTCAAATGCGTTTTTAGCACGTGTTTTTCAGTAAAAGGGCTAAAAAGCGCTATTTTGCGCTGCCAAGTAGCGTTTGTATTTATGTGTATGTGTATTGTACTGAAATGCAAATTTTTGGCCTTATTTTGAGTAAGAAAACTAGAAAAGTCAGATCTATTGTGCGTTGTTTGATAACTAGGATATCTTTGCAATTAAGTTATCTAGGGCCATGTTTGGGCTTTGTGAGGATATCTACTCACTCTTAGTAAGTAGTGTAAAATCATCAAAAATTTTTAATGTGTTGCATACTTTGATCGATTTTTGCCGATACACGTACACAAAAATACACATGTTGAATACTGTTTGTGTATCGTAATGCGATTCGGAATTTTCAATGTGCATTTGAAAAGAATGTGCATTTTTGTGTATGGCAAATGTGCATCTGTATGCACAAACAACAGTAACGCTTACTTATCTGTGTATTTTATCAATACATCTGACTGACTATAATTTCAACAAGTTCCTTGGACAGACTTACAGCGCTTGTGCATTTCCTTTTGTCAACCTGTTCTCTATTGTTCGAAAACCTCGTATAGTACAGACCACGAACAATTTTTGCTTTAAAGCATTTAATTTTGCGCTGCCCAGATTGCCCGTTTGGCGTCTAATTACGTAATTAAAAGGCCCATATAATGCATTTGGCTTTACGGTACTACTGGTACCATACTGTATATGGTAAACGGCGTTAAGTGCCTGACTGTAATATTCGTAGTGTCACGTTGTATAGAGTAAATCTGTAAATGGGAATTTTTCAGTTGTCTACACAATAAGCCGAGTCTGATGCTGACGGAGGCACCCTGATGCATTATGTATTGGGCTTTGTATCTGAATATTAATTTTGCCTGATTATTTCATTGCAGGACTCATTTACATGACTAAGTATTCCGTTTTGCCAGTTTAGTTTGTAGTTCTATTTTCTGGCTTGCAGAAGTCAAGCAGGTGCCGTAGCCAAAGTCAAAGATCTTCATGAAACACCTATCTGTGATTTTTGTTCTCTGCTCAGCACTCTTAACAAAATACTTCTACATTTCAGAAGGTGCTTTACGGAGTTTTGCTCAGTCTGTCATAAGTAGTGAGCTTATTCCTAGGCAGTGGCTTGCACATAAAACGTTCATCAGAGGCTCACTGGAAGATTGTAGGGGGTACTCGTGTTAAATCTGGCAATATCCCATGGCAAGTCTTACTGAAACTTCTTAAAAACAATGGGATAAGTGAGTACCGTTACACATTCTGAGCACCCTACAAGGAATTGATGATTTTGTCTAGGTAAGTTGTGTGGAGGAGTGCTGATCAGCAAGCAATGGTTTTTGACATCCGCTCATTGTCTGTATGTAGACGGATTTCAAGTTTAATTGGCATGAGTTTTTGTTTTCAGAAGAGACAAACAACTTTATCACAATGAAACAGTAGCGTATTTCGGTGTCCAGGATCGAAGACTTATAGCCAATTACACTGGATTCCGCTTTAAGTCGGCGCATAGCCATCCAAGCTACTATACTAATGCCCATAACAGGCCAATAAATGACATCGCATTAGTCAACGTGATTTCCTGTTTGTTCTTGGATACAACTATCTTAATTTTACTATTTCTAAGTTTACTTCTGGGGACTTCGATCTATTCCATTGCTGGAGTTGTCAGTTCAGTTTTGAAAACAGTTGTCGGTTTGTTTGTTACAGCTGGAGAAACCAGTCAAATACTCAAAATCGATAAAACCAATTAAGTTGGTGAGAAACGACCAAAAAGCCACCAAATCTGGCATGAGTGTGGTTGCGAGTGGGTTCGGTAAAACCAGTCCCAGTGGTGCCAAAAGTAAGGTTTTGCTGAAGGTAGAGTTGAAGACTGTGGACAACGGCAACTGCACAAATCAGCAGTACGTTAAAGAATTGTTGTGTGCATCTGCTCAGCAAAAGGATGGCTGTCAGGTACTTACAACAATTTCACTTACATATTGAAAGAAGTTTATGAACTAGTAGGCGCAAATGCAAAACACAAACACACCAACACAATCACTCAAAGCAACTACACAGTAAAAATACACTCAAACACCACACAAAACAATCAAACTCTTCATCATATAACTGCTCAATAACTAATGGATGAAGCCTAGCTTATGCCTCCTTTGCAAATGACAATGTAAAATATATATGTACAGTAAGAATTCTGCTGAAAGACAGATATTTTAGGGTGATTCTGGCGGACCACTGGCTGGGAGGCGACGGTTTAAGTGGGTTCTATATGGCATCATTTCGCACGGTGACAAGACATGCTCAACCAAAGAGCCATGTACGCATCGAACGCCGAAAAATTTACATCGGCTAGATCGTTTCAGTGAAATGTGCTAGAGTGAGTAGTTACTGTGCCTGGATTGAGCAAACTTCAGGGGTCAAGTGTGGCTGATGCTCGACATGAAGACAGTGGCTTGGCTTGTACTAAGCTATTGCACAGTTTCGTGCTGTGTTGCAGTAAAGCTTAGGCATTGTGCAGTGCAAGCAAAACCAAAACAAGGATTAAAAGCACAAGCATGGCTAGGTACACTAGTGCTGGTGCGCTACTGGTGTTTGGAGAGGTATGGGTGTTTTAGGCCGGCACAGTTGTTGTCCTGGTGTACCAAGTGGGTTAGACCTCAAAGACACTGTGCGCTGTGCGCTAGCCTCGATCCGATCCGATGTGGCTACGATCAGACCTGCGCGGTCCCTTTCGCGACCCCTAAAATCGTTATCCCATCTCGGACGCTGGGCCCTTCTTTCACTACCAAGCCACTTCTAGCCATGCTACTGGGCGCCGGTCACCAGAAGGGCGGCGGGCGTGTCGATGCCATGATTCTGACAGCTCCCGCGGCCGCCGGTGCCCCATATGCCAGACGGCTCCATCATAGTTGGTTTCTCAGACAGCTTCTGACATCGTAGATCTTCTTCCCAACGCGGCATGCTTCGGTGCAACGGCAGATCCAGTCGGTTCCCATTTACCTACTAGCTGTCACCAGCTTTCGGTGGTCTAGGTGTAGCTTTCTGCTGACGACCAACTCTTTTCGACAACAAACTTGCACGCCGAGTGGATGAGCGCACGACGTTGAGCACAGTGGCTATGTGGCCTAAACCATTACATCGTACACCAACTACACCGACGTGCACTGGCCTAGCTTAGGTAGCAGTCAACAAGTGTTGACTTGTAAGCGCTGAATGTGTACCATTGTGTACCAGCTGCATAAAGGTACAAAACGAAAGAAAGCAAAGAAAAACGGACAAGAACAAGAACAAAGCAGGAATAGGAAGAAGCAGCGAAAATGATGGACCATTCTTGTTTTTGTCTAGACCGATAAGAATGATGTAATTATGATACCGGTATCAAACAGTTTGTCTGTCACAGACATTGCGGTAATGGGATACGGTCATCTCCACAAGGATTGATGAAGCATTTAGAATTTTAATTCGAATTTCTACTTGTGAAACCCGGGGGGAATTTGACCTTCTAAATCCCTAGGAATCCCCACAATTTAGACTGTGGTGGACTGGCAATGTGCCTACGTTACTGTGGACTGTAACGTTGTACACCATAGAGTCAGGCTGTAAATGAGAGCTTCAGTTGTCACCACAGTAAGTCCATTCTCATGCGGACGAAAGCTGCTGATGCATTATGTATAGAATCTGGATGTGAATCTAGTTGCCTGATTATTTCATCGCAGAACTCATTTACAGGTCTGAGTATTCCGTTTTTACCAGTTTTGTTCTGTAGTTCTATTTGTTGGCCTGCACAAGCCAAGGCCTGTAGGCAAAGATCTTCATGCAGCAGCCATCTCTAATTCCTGTTCTGTGCTTAATATTCTTAATAAAATACTTTTAACATTTCAGAAGGTGCTTTACAGAGTTTTGCTGAGTCTGTTATAAGTAGTGAGCTTATTCCTAGGCAGTGGCTTGCACATCAAACGTTCATCAGAGGCTCACTGGAAGATTGTTGGGGATACTCCTGTTAACTCCGGCAAACTCCCCTGGCAAGTCTACTAATACTTGTTATTAACAACGCAGCTGTGTGTTTACTAACCCATTTCAGAAATAAAACTTCGTTCGTTAACTCCTTAGGACAGACCGTCTAAAGTCGGATTTTCTAACCGTGGCTAACCGGCAGCAAATTTGCGACGGATAGAAACACGACTTTCGGTGGGCGTCAAATTTGTCCGACGGTAAGCTTTCGGAGCCTCTGACGGGGCGGAGCCTCGATCGATTGACTAAATCGGTTCCTTACTTCGAGATTTCCGACTTTAGACGGGACATGTTTGTTGCTTCTCCTAACCGCTTCCTAACCGTGCAGTTTGGCAAGCGTTCAAGTGGGCGTGGTGACGGTAAGGATTTAGTACCAGCCCACAAATGCGCGGGGGGCGGACGGTAAGCATTTTCGAAATTGCAAAGTCGGAAACAACTTACAGTCAGGAAACTACTCCAATTGGAGTAGGGTCAACGCCAACCGGTTAAAAAGTATCTTTTTCAGGATTTTTTACAATATTTTTAAACTTCAGACACTAAAATTTCTAAAATCGCGTGTGAAACAGCCGAAAAATTGTGATTTTTTGGGATTTTTTATCTTTTTTGGTGCCCAAACCCCTTCTGAGGAATTGGGCTTAGACCTCCCATGTCGGCGCCAGACCCCCAAACTCCTCCCCTTCAGCCGATGACCTGTTACATGTGTGGTGAAGTTATAGTAGTGCTATCGATCAACGTAAAATTAAATGGTTTATTAACAAATAATATATTTTAACGGTCAAGCGGGTAAAAAGCGGTTGAGGGGAAATCCTGGTGCATGTATATCCTAGTCTACATAGTTTTGTTTTGTTATTTAAAAACCTTGTAATCTGAATGTGCATCTTTTTTGATTAATAGATGACACTTTCTTAATGCAAAACAACACTCAAGGCTAGTGGATAAGGTAAATCAGAAGGAAAATAAATCACATGCCATGACGAACGTTCCCGACTGGTTGCTCAACCTGTTTCTGAGCCTTACGCAAGCATCAGATAGAGTCTCTGTCAGATTTCCTGTTCCGAGCGCTCCACACTACATTGCTGTCCCGTCTACCCAGCGATACTCTATAACATGCAAACTGTTTTGTTTCCTTGTTGTTTAGCGGTTTTGTGGGTGTCAACTGTCTCAGCCACCGATCTTTTCCGTGACTTCATATTCAACCAGGCACCCACCAGAGCAAACCTGATTAAAAGCTACAACCGGTGCCGCAGAGAATTGCAAATGGATGAACCGTTAGGCACTTCCGTCATCGCTTCCGGTAAGCTGATTAGCACATGAATGCTACCGAAAGATGTTCTGAATTATCTTTGTGGATAGGATACTATCAACAATAGCATCACTACTGCATTTTAGACCTGCGCCTGCCGTCAACTAGCAGAGAAACATGGAGAAGTGGTTCAATCGGTGAGAGTAGCACAGGCAAGATGGTGGTGAGGCTGTGGGAAAACGGCAAAATTCCTGTAAAAGTGCATCGTTCTCTGCAAAGCAGTGGACAAAGGGCGTTAAAAAGTCTGGCCTGTGCCCTGTTGTGCTTTAAAGCACATACATGTGTCGAGTTCATTCCGAAGAAACGATTCCACACCGATTATTTACTCTTTGATGCGAGGGGGTCAGAAACGGTTTTAGGCTTTAGTAGCTACTTGTCTGAATGAAAGCATTTTCAGGGGTGGCTGTTTCTCAGAGAGTATCGGTATGAAAGGTGGCCAACAGAAGATCAATTTGGCCCTTGCACGGCACTACAACTGCTTTAGTCACGGCACAATTCTCCACCAGCTCATGCATGTACTAGGGTTCTTCCACGAGTTCCAAAGACCGGATAGAGACAAACATGTGGTTTTGGCTTGGAACAGAATCCCTCCAATCCTACACAGGGACTATTTCACTACTGACAGATTGAACTATCAGTACAAGGCAGTGGGTGAGTATGACCACTGCAGCATCACCAACTACCCTCCGCTCCCTGGAACAAATGAGAAGAATATGATAGTGGTGCCAAAATGGAAGGGCAACTACACTGCTGCTGAGAAAGCAACCCTTCCAACTTGTCAGTACAATACGTTGACCGAAATGGACATACGTAAAGTCAACTTGCTGTACTCTTGTGACCCTTCTGCACCTAAAGGTGAACTGGTAGAGGTGCATAGCAGTAACAACATACTGAATAACTGTCGGTTTCTACTAGGCTGTGCCCGGTTTTCCGTCGCAAACGGTAGAGTCGTTTTCCCTACCAATGAAGACTCAGTGCGTATAGGTGGAATGGCACAAGTGACATGCATAGGAAATGCACGGATGACCGGAAGTGCTCAGGTGCACTGCAGATTCGGTAGCAAATACTGTTTCCCAGCAAGTTAATAACAAATAGCAAGTTAATTTATTTTTGGGCCAAATCAGCTAGCAAATAGCAAATTCCTAGCAAGTTAATTTTGGCAATGCGCCGCCTAGCAAATAAATAGCTAGTTTATTTTAGATTGAGGGAGCGAGAAATTTGCTAGGAATTTGCTAGCAATTTACTAGGAATTTACTAGCTTCAGACATATTCATACATTATTCCTATCTTTCCCAGCTTGGCCTGGGACCATAATGTGCTGCCAGGTTGGTCAAGGACCCAAGGTTGGTTACGCTACGCATATACTGTAGCTAAAGTAGGGCTAATAGCCAAGTACTGTTATTTTACTAGTGGATTTAAATTTTACTATTTACTAAATTTACTACAAATTCAGCCCTTCAATTTAATTTTAATTTTTGTTTTACTATCAAGCAGCTCCAATTTTACTAATTTTTGTTTTACTAATAATTTTACTCATTTTACTACTATTTTACTATGATTTTACTAGTCATAAGGTCCAATTTTCCATCAATGATGTCAACATCCTATAACTGACTGATTCTTGGTGCCAAATAGTTGCTAAATTTGATCATGATATGAGGTTTTCCAGAACTTGAGAGACAAATATGTAAAATTTGAGTCACGAAAGTGAATCCACACATCTTTTAGTGCAAAATTGATCAAGATTTTTCCTGAAATTCAGCAAAAACTAGTAAAATAGTAGTAAAATTTCTATTTTACTATTGTCCCTGTTTGGTAATTTAATTTTATTTTTACTTTACTATTGGCTCAAAATTTTACTTTTTACTATTATTTTACTACTAGTAAAATATCACTAGTATTACTAATTTTTGTTTTACTATACTATAGTAAAATAACAGTATAGCCAAGTACGTAAGGACGAAAGTCGGTCTCTAGGCTGACAGTAGATTCGGCAAATAGAAAACTGAAATGAATGTGAATGTGTTAATAAGTACAGAATAAAGTTGAACAACAACAACAATGTTAGGCATAAACTATGTAGAGTTCATGGTGCTTCTCTTTCTCCTGTTGCTTGTTCAGGTTGTTGAAACTGAGATACAAACAACGTATACTTTTTTTTTCATTTTAAACGGTACTGGGGTTTTCCCTTACAAGACAAAAAAGAAAAAGCCCAAATGGGTCACTTTTGACGCCCTTTTGAAAACCATGATCTCATAATAACTATGGTCATCTTATAATCGGAAAATTTTTTGAAAAAAGCAGGCATCATTTGGTTCAGCGAAAAATTTGCAGCGAATTCTAGCAAATTCATAGCAAATAGATAGCAAATTTCTAGCAAATAGCAAGTTAATAACAAATTAAATTTGAAATTGCAGTGTCTAGCAAGTAAATAGCTAGTAAATAAAATTCCTGAGAGTTACAAGCAAGTTAATAGCAAGTTAATTAGAAAATTAATTAACTGGGAAACAGTAGTAGCAAATGGTCTCCAAAGCCCGTCTGCAGTCTCAGATCTACAGGTGATTATTTGTTCTCAAGTAACAACCCTAAACGACTTAGTTATCACGGCATCTCGATCATTCTTAAGATCAGCGTGTGTGGGAATATCATTAAGGGACTTTAGCCATGTTAGTTATCAGACTGGTTGGGCTGTTTTAGCCATACACGTAGTGAAAGAAGTTTGACTGTTGTGTGTCAGTCTTCTGTGATATTCTCTATTGTGTGGTTGTTTTGAGTGTCTGTGTTGTGTAGTCGCGTTTACTAATACATAATAATCTCCTTCATTTGGTGCCGAGGCCCTAGGGACCGTCCATAAACGACGTCGTTCCAAAATCCCGATTTTTCGGACCCCCCTCCCCCAAAATCGCCTTGCGTCGTTTCCGGAAACCCCCACCCCCTAAGGCGACGTCGTTTTCGGTTTACCCCCCCCCCCAATAAAAGTGCAGTACATACAGTACTATCATGTTTTCTTGTTACCATACTGCGCAATCAATAGCATAAATCCCTACAACCACTCTGGGAAGCTTTTCTGTACCGGAGTTTTCCACTTATAAGACCTGGGCCGGGTTGCATAAAACAACCTTAACTTTAAGTGTCACCTTAAACTTAGGTTAAGGTTGCTGGGGAGCGTAAGTGGGTTGCACAAAACTTAAGGTGACTGAGTTAAGTTGGACAAGATAAGTGGCACCTTAAATTAAGTTAAGGTTCCTCCTAAGATAAGTGGGTTGCATAAAAGTTAAGGTTTCGAAGTTAAGCTCTGAAATCTAAGGTTCCCGTAGACCTACCTTAAAGAGTGGTTGGTTGTTCCCGTAGACCTTAAGGTTGGTCATTGTCGGTCTCAAAGTATGGCTGTAGTTGGCGGTTCTACATTTGCTGGGCTTACCGAACAGACCACAGCCAAACTTCCGGGAGCGCAATGAGATTTTTGACAAGTGGGATTATCACGAACTGCATCAACGGTACCGATTTACTAAGAACTTCTGATAGCTTTGCGATTCAATTCGGTGTGACATTGAACACCCAACCAAGCGGAATTTTGCGTTGTTGATCGAGAACTAGCTTGCGGTTGCAAGTAGTAAATTTCGGCCCAAGCGCAACTCTTTCTATAGTATACTACGTTGATATTCAGAGCTTGCAAGGCTTTTCCTTAAAACAATGACTGACACAAAGATCATTGAAGATTTTTGCTTGCATCTGCCTGAACCACCTCTTTAAATAAAAAGGTTTGAGAAATAAAAATGTTCCAGATATGTAGATTTCACCGTGCATTTTTCAATAAATTTTCAATTTTTACATTCAATTTTCAGACACTAAAATTGCCTTTAAATCAGCACTTTTTAGCTGTATTTGAGCACAAATTACTTTTATAACAATTTTTAGTCCAACATTGCGATTCTTTGCGATTTGTAAGCGGCCTTAGCACCCTAAATACCTCCTTTTATTTTCTTTTTGATTTCTTCCAGAGAACGTTTGAAATCCGGTTTTATCGAAAAAAGTCTTCCAACAGGTAGAAGAAGTCCGAGGCATCGCTTTCATCTTTTGCTGTGAGAGCTGAGAAAAAGCACCAACGATCGCTTTGTGGTACTTCACGTAGCAATCGATCAAGAGACAACAATCATTTTTTGTCCAATTTGGGCTCCGCGGTTTTCGTTTACGTTTGTCATCAGGCACTGCGGCCATAACTGAGCTTTAGAGCGCTGACGACGAAAACCAACCGCACAAACAAAGATTGCAGAGTTAAGTGCCCACTTAGTTAAGGTAGTACCTTAACTTTTTTGTGCAACTCACTTAAGTACCACCTTAACAAAGTGCCCACTTATCCATTTAAGGTCCCACCTTAAAGATAAGGGGCCCCTTAAGGTCAGTTAAGGTGGCACTTAACAAAGTGCCCTGCCCACTTATCGATTTAAGGTGCCAACTTAAGGATAAGGGACTCCTTAACTTAAGGTTGTTTTATGCAACCCGGCCCTGGTCTTATAACTGGAAAATGCCCAAATTTAGGGTCACTTTTTGGCGCCCTTTTGAAGACCATGGTCTTATAACTGGAAAGTGTTATTTCACTGCAAAAAAGGATTTTTGGCCAACAGTTGAATTTGTTTTTCACATAGATTGTTGTTCCAGACATGCCTGACCAGTTTACGCTTGACTTGTAAAACTTTACTTGAAATTACAAAAGAAAGGTTGTGTTGAAGCAGAGCAGGTATTGTCAGCTAAAATCGGTCAATTAAACTAAGACCATGGTCTTTTAACTGGAAAATGGGTGTATATGAACCAAGTTTTCTGACCACCTATTAGAAGACCATGGTCTTATAACTAGAAACAAAAACCTATTTGAAGACCATGGTCTTCTAACTATGGTGGTCTTATAAGCGGAAATCTCCGGTATGTAGAAACCTTTGCCAGAATGTAATTTAATTGAAAATAATACAATCAAAGTTACCTAAAATTCCGAAAAAGGCGACGTCGTTTTTTGCTAACCCCCCTCCCCTCCTGGTGCGTCGTCTATCGTCGCTTTTCAGCCGACCCCCCTCACCCCCTCTGGAACGACGTCGTTTATGGACGGCCCCCTACCACTTCTTGCTGTTGCCCGAGACTGGAACCTTCACACTCTCACCTGACTCGTTCGACTTCATTTATCGTGCTACAACTACTACAACTAGGTCAGTCACCATGTCTTCTCCCACAATCTCTCAAACTGATGATCAAACTCCGCCAGTCACTGCTATGCACCTTTTCCAACTTCTTCATGAGCAACAACGATTGCAGCACGACCAACAAGCCATGTTAATCCAACTCCTGCAACAACAAACAACAACATCAACAAGAATTTCTTGATGAAGTTTTTGCTTTGGATGGTGCAAGAGGTGTACATGTACGAGTTATTCGAAGAAGAAGAATGAAGAGAAGAAGATGAGAAAAAGAGTGATGATTTTAAGGAGACAAACGATGGTGAGGAAGAAGTCAAGGATGAAGAGAAGGGGAACGAGAGAAATGAGAATGAAAAGAAGAAGTATGCAGAGGATAAAGATTCGTTTCAGGCAGGATTGGGTACTGTATGCCGAACCCATACCGAAAAATGGGTATTTTTGGGAATACCTACCCAATAAATACCTACCGATTCCAGGTATTTCAATAAATACCCATACCGATAATTTTGGGAATACCCAGGTATTTAGGTATCGGTATTTTTATCCAGCTTAGGTCATTTTTTATCGAAAATTCCCTATGATCACGTTGTTTTGTAGTTTTACATTTTTTGGGTCATGCAGAAACACGTTCTATTACGCTATCCCTCCAAAGCATCGAATTTGAAGGATTTTTAGTTCTCTGACCCAGCTCCCTGTGCCAAACTTTGTCATTAGAAAGTGTTGGTCTAGTTTTGGCTTAACTTCACACTGCTCCTTCATAATCAAGTCTCTATATACAGGGTGTGTCAAAAAATAACAACCCAGCAGAGTTTTTGCTGTAGCAACCGCAAATCTCAACCGATTTGAATGAATCCTGCTTTAAATGAAAGATGCATAAATTCTTGAAAGATTGGTGAAGGCCCTATTAAGATGCGATGCTTAGTTCCTGAGATATTTTCCTTCAAACTCAAAACAGAGATTTTGGCAGTGAACAAGAGCGATTCCGTTGCACTTCACAACAAAACGGATTCCTACTGCTGAGGGGCAACAAGACTTTTACAAATGAAGTAACCAAGCATGTGTGGCACCAGAAAAACGTCGTTACGTTAGCCCTGAGCAGTAGGAATCTGCTTTATTATGAAGTGCAACAGAATAATAAAAATCGCTCTTGTTCATAGCCAAAATCTGTTTTGACTTTGAGTGCAAATATGTATCTCAGGAACCAAGCATCATATCTTAATAAAAGCTTCACCAAACTTTCAAAAATTAATTTATCTTTCATATAGAATAGGACTCACTGAAATCGGTTGAGATTTGCGGCTGCTACAGTAAAAAATCTGCTGGGTTGTTTTAATCTCTGTTGGGCACTGCCAAAATCTCTGTTTTGATTTTGAAAGCAATTATCTCAGGAACTAAGCAACGCATCTTAATAAAAGCTACACCAGTCGTTCAAGAATTTATTTATCTTTCAGTTAAAAAAGGATTCATTCAAATCGGTTGAGATTTGCGGCTGCTACAGCGAAAAATCTGCTGGGTTGTTTTTTTTTGACGCACCCTGTACTTTATGTACAGTACATTCACAATCAACAAAACAAAATAGCCCAGTATTTTGCACTGCTCATTGGATCTCCATCTATACTGTATGTATACTAACAGGCTTTAAAACTACAGTACAATGGAAGCATTTCTCTTAGCCAAAATTATTTATAGAAACAATTTTCACTCCAGTGAAACTAACAAATAATTTCAAAAATTCCTAAAAACTGTAAATCCCCTTGCTCTTGATGGATTTTCTAGCCTCTGGCCTTGGAAATGACTAAACCCATGGGCCTGTAAATGGAAAATTCAGTGTTAGTGGCGTTCAGAGATTACAAGCTATGCGCACATGGGCTATACTTTCATGTTTTACTTTTGTGTATTTTCTCCTATTTCTTGATGAGCCGTCAAAGTTCTACTAAATTGCTTTGTACTGAATATAGAAAATAATGATATTGTCGTTCGTACGCGATTTTGGGGGCGCCATTATTGGAGCGGCGCTAGTATTTGAACATGCGCTTGTAGGAGATATTTTACGGTTGTTACTGTATGATGTTATCCGTCATGGTTTTGTGGCTGACAGGTTCCAGAGTGGCTGATTTCTTCAATGACTTTGGCATCAACCAGGCACACACGAGAAGGACGTTAATCAATCGCTACAATGACTGCAAGAGAAAACTGGAAACTGGCGACCAGACCTTATCATCCGTTACTTCATCTGGTGAGTGGCTTAGACAGATTTTATGAATCAGTCCCTGAATTTATTGACTCTGGGCATTTAGACCATAAAATTGATATGTTGGCCCTTTAACCCTTTCGAATTCACCCTTGAGGCGAACACATTTTCTGTGTTCGGAGCCCTGCGAACGCGATCGAACCTATTTCGCCGAACCTAAGGCGAACACAAAGCCCATAGTTAAGGCGAAGCACCAGACAAACACAAAAATGGGCGGGGCGAACACCCTCCAAACAACCTCCGAACGCCTTCTGAACACACCCCCAAACACACCCGCGAACACCCCAAACATACTGATTATGCAAATTTTTGTGAATATTTTCTAACTTTTTAACACTGTATAATACATAGCATAGGCGTGTTTGTACTCAATCAAAAGCTCTCGTTTAGCCAAGTCTGAATATGATGATCGCATCTGGATCGAATGTTGTATTATTCAATTTTCTGTGTGTTCACGGAAGTGTTCGAGGGTGATGTTCAATGGTGCGTTCGGGGTAATTTGGGTGTGTTCGAGGGTGTGTTTGGAGGTGTGTTTTTTTTGGGGGGGGGTGTTTGGGGAGGGGGGGTTTGTGTGTGTGTGTTTGGGGTTGTGTTTCATTTTAAGCGATTTATATGCTTCAGTCACTAAGTGTCAGATCCACAAATCCATATTTTTGGTTAAGGAGTCCACAAATCGTTTACTTTTAAATAAACAGTATAGTTAACTGGTAAAAATTAACCCAGAATTGTTTAATTTTCAATAATTTCAATGTAAAAACATCTTTCGGAAAGACACCGCAAAAATAGACAAATACCCACTTTAGTTTGATCTAAAATCAAAGTGGTTATTGATTTTTTTCTTGTTCTTCTTTCGTCCATAAGGTATTGTACATACTGTATGTCACAATTTTCACCCTGACGAAACTGTGGAATTTGCCTTCCATCAAGCAAAGATTTGCTGACTGACACCTGTTATCAGTTCACAATTTTAAAGAAAAGGGTTATTTGTGTTCTAAAGAGCTAAAATGAAACAAATTTATAAAATATTTAGTTACGAACCATAAAAATGTGGAAAATATGCTTTAAAAGCCTGCTGCTTATAAGAAAATGTAGTCATAGTCAAACGGTTTGACTACTTGATCTTTGTTTGACTTAGTGATGTAAAAAATTTATGTAATTGTAATTGAAATTCGCATAATCGGCCTGTTTTTAATTTCAATTCAATTAATTTAATTTAATTGAAATTCAAAAGTTGGCCCTAATTTAATTGTAATTTAATTGAAATTCGCCTGGAGTTTCAATTATATTTTCAATTATTTCCTGTTGTGAATGTGAGGAAATGCGTTAGTATTAGAGGCACTAATGACTTCAAACAAAAAACTATTAGAGCTTTGCCACCTCTTTATACTGCCTTCACTTTGTTTCGTAATATTTTATGCTCTGCTTTTTATTTTGTAGTTTATAAAAATCAAAACAGTGATTTTTGGATGTATCATACATGTAACAGGGGGGGTCTGGGGGGTCTGCCCCCCCCCCGAAATTGGCCAGACCCCCCTGGATGGGGCCCCCCCCCCCCCGAGATGATTTCACCGACCCCCCCCCCCTCCGATTTTTCTGGCAAGTAAATTTTCGAGCAAATTTTTGCAATTTTTTACAATTTCACAGACAAAAATTGCCAAAATCGCCTGCAAAACAGCACTTTTTAGCTGTATTTCAGCCCAAATTAGCGCTTTTTGGCACTTGTTAGCCGAAAAATTGCGATTTTTTTCGATTTTTGAGCGTTTTTAGTGCCCACCCCCTCCCCCAAAATTTTGGCTCAGACCCCCCCCCGGCCGGCGCCAGACCCCCCAACCCCCCTCCCCCCATCGGCGGATGACCTGTTACATGTATGGGATGTATGGTGGGTTTACATCCCTTTTGGCGAAGGTACCTACACCTAGGCTAGGACTAAATCTAAACTTCTAAACTTCTAAGGATCTAAACAACGTTATTCTATCCTAACAGTCAGGCACTCAACGCCGTTTATGGTACCGACACCATATAGGGACCTGGGGTAGTGGTACCATATATGGTACCCCACGTTCTGGGCCTGTGGTGGTACCATGTAGTACCGGCAATATATATGGTACCCCCACGTTCGGGGCCTGTGGTGGTACCATGTAAGGTACCGGCAATATATATGGTACCCCCACGTTCGGGGCCTGTGGTGGTACCACATAAGGTACCACCATATATGGATGGTACCCCCACATTCAGCCACTGTGGTGGTACCATATATGATGTTGGTACCATAAACGGTGTTAAGTGCCTGACTGTAGGATGTGAGGTTGCTGAAAAATGCTGAAAACCTTTAGATTTATGTAGTGATATATAATATCAAATGAACTAACCGTAAATTTCTCCCAGAATGCCATTTTATGCGTTTTTAAAAGGCAACATTTTAAAATTTTCTCGCCTGGTTAGGTAGCAGGCTAATTAGATGTCTCGAAGCTTTTACGATAGACATTTTTCTAAGTCCTGGGCCACTGTCACTGTCTTTTAACAGCAAAAATATCACAATTTCAAAAAGATGAAAAATAATTTGAAAAAAAAACAGGTATAATTAAAATTTTCCGAAGTTCCATAATTTAATTGAAAATATAATTGTAATTGAAAATATTAAAAAAACTATTTCACTTAATTTAATTTGATTTTAATTTGAAATTTAAAACTGAGCCTCTATACTTAATTGTAATTTGAATTGAAATTCAAATTCCATAATTTTACATCACTAGGTTTGACTACGTATTTATGGTAACGAAGGTAGGGATGGGCACGAAAATTAATTTTCGTAATTAGTACGAAAATTAAATCGAGGATTTTTAAATTTCGTATCGAATACGAATACGAAAATTAGATAAATATGGAAACGAAAATTAAACGAATACGAAAATTTAATACAACTACCACGAAAATTAATTTTTCGTAACGAATTTTAATTTACGTTTCACGTATGGCTAGCAATAAATCAGCTGAATTATTAGCAATTTAATGGATTCTAAGCGTACAAAAGCATTTTCACTGTAACAATGCACTGTCCAAAGCATTGTTGGGCTTGTTGAACAAG